>JASDQU010439110.1:50621-64519 GCA_032191745.1 Picea mariana | reverse complement strand
AGTCGATTGTAGCACCCACAAGTGTATGATATTGAATGAGAAGAGGGTGCTACAATCGACTAGAATCGTCGATCTTCATTTTTTTTATGAGCCATTGGATATGTGCACAGACTTAAACATTCATTTCAATCATTCTCGAGCATGTAGATTCATCCTCTAATTTGTTCACTGATTTTCCAGCTTCCCTTTCAAGTTTGACAAAAAAAAAATCTATATTTAACCAATTGCAAAAAAGATCTTTATGTGACCTTTGATTATGAAATATCCTCAGACATCAAACACGCAATCACTCCCAGAAAGCATCTTTTTAAGAGTGAGATCATATTAATGACAAAAATATGACTCAACCATGATTGGAAGTCTCCCAATTAGAAATCTCAATTATATCCTTGCATTTCTTTTCCATTGAGGTTGTTTTTATTTGGCTTGACAATGCTCCTTCAACCACTATGTAACTGACATAGGACCAAGAAAGAAATAACCACCAACTTAAAGGAAAACCCATTTGTATTTTCGAAGTTGTTGATAATATAATATAGCAAGTACCCAAAAAGACATATTGTATTAAGAGTATATGATGATGGTAACCTATATTCCAATGCATTTCCATTTTCTTCTTCAGTTATAACCAACCTTCTGAAATGTGGAGATAAAGGCCTTGGAGTTGAGACTATATCCTTAATGCAATTCCCTGTGTAATTACAAAATCCATGAGAAGGGTCGTTTTTCTTCCTAATTTATAGTGGTCACTCCAAAAGAGCAGAGGAAGGAACCCATATATAAGGGCACATAAACAATACACGAGAATGTATGAAACTATCACCAACAATTGTCATTCAACATAATATCATCATAGGTAATATTTTATTTCAAGAAGGAATGCATGCCACCATCAATCCTCCATTTTTAAATTTTTTCTCCTCTGTGGTTGAATCAATAATAAGACTTTTATTGATAGATAACATAGAAATTGCAGATAATACGTCAACCATCATGATGCCAGTATTATATATCCATCATTCCAAGCCCCAAACACCTTTTCACCTTGTTCTACTCCATATCCACTATAACCCTCTTGTAGATAAAGCTTGTGTAGACTATGCCATTGCCAAAGTTATAACTTTTGGAATAGGTTCAGTTATGTCTTCAATTTTGAGACTTATGATGTTTGCACCCATGTATTTTTGCATATGTGTGAACGTCTTCTTCCAATATTTGGAAAGTGATAGATTTCTTGTAATTTGGAAATATTTCCATTATGAAGCACCTTGGTGGTGTAAACAATCTTCTTCATGGGTTCTGCAATAGATCTGATCAATCCACTTCTTTTGCAAACAAGAGATGTGTTTGTTAAGTTAGTCACGGGACTAAGAAATGGCCTGCCTTAGCTAGTTCCATGGAGGTAAAAAAAGGTTTCTGATGTGATATTTGTGACCAAAGAAGAGCTAAACATGTTGAAGATATTCATGGATAAGTGAGTCTTCTCTCTGCAACCAATTTTCTATTCTCCACTGTAATAATCCCCTCAACTATTGTACCATTACTTTGTGTCAAATAGGCATCACATTGGTCACTGGATTTCTTTCACCCACACTTGGTTTTAGAAAATGACCGACAATTGTATCATTTAGATACAAACACCTGCAATTCACCCATTTGCATAAGAAAAATATTTGAAGGTGTTCCCTTTGGCATTGGGCTTTTTTGCCAATCTGGCCGCGTGAAATATGAGCATATACCCTTCAAACAAATGAGGAAATATCCCAAAGCATTCATGATTTTAAAATTTTATATGTGAAACACTCAATCCGAGTCTTCTTGCAAAAAAAACCCATGTTGTGGATTTTCAAAATTCACCTTCATTTGCCCAGAAATCATGCCCGAAATTCATTGTCCGGAAAACCACTGCGTATCAGCGGTTTTGAAAAATAGTCTTTGGGGGGGGTCGGAGTGTGGTTTTGAATACCATGGTAGCGGGACCACAATTTCCCAACTGCTTCCACATCAATAGAGCTCAGACCCAGGTTAGGTTTTGTGCCCCCTTTCTCATTCAATCGCGTACACTCCGGGGGGGCACAATCAACTGGAACAGTTGATCTTCATTTTTTTATGAGCCATTGGATATGCACATAGACTTAAACATTTGTTTCTATAATTCTAAGGAATGTAAATTTTAAAGCCTAAGAAAAGTTAGTTTGGCCATTTAGAATTGATTTTGGACATATGACTTGGAAATTGGATTTATTCGACTTGATGAGTATTAAACATGGTTTGAAACTTAATTTCTAGCAATCCCAATATTTTATCACTATGTTTTTTCCTTAAGAATGTTCAACTTAGTGACCCTATGACTTAGACACCTTATTTGTTGAACTTGATTTAAATGTATAATCAAGTTGAGTCTAATATTTAACACAATTTTTGGAAAAAAAATAGGTGAAATTGGTTTTATGAGACAAGGATAGGCTTGTATAAAGCATTGGTTTTAGAGAAACTAGATCTTATAATTATGATCAAATGGATGTTAGGTTAGGAAAACTTGACTCATCAAAACTTTATAAAGAGAAAAGCAGGGATAAATTATAGAGACTTGACTAAAAGTTTGAGATGACAAAAAATACGCATTTCTTTCCAAAATTTCAAAATTTTTGGCGATGTCGATTTATGTTACAAAATATGCTCCATTTGGGGATGGTGTCTCCCTGTGATACACTGAAGAATATGCAGACTATTTTCCTTCACCCTTTCTTGAAAACTTGCCTCTGACCATTAGTACAGTTCTTTGAACCCTGTAAAAGAACTCAACTATGTTCTGTGTAAATGTGTGTACCCTTTTCACTCTTTAATATGTGTGCATGATCCAAGCCATCTATGAAACTTTTTCCTCTAATTTGAAACCATTCTTAGTCTCAATTTAGTTGAAACAAACTGTCTGTACACCGAAATCAAAATATTCTACACACTGCAAATTGAAAAGAGACTACTCTAACTACTAAACTGAAAACTAAAATGATTCTCAAATTGCAAGATTATTTATATACAAGCTACTCCTATACTAATCATCTCAGTCATCTCGATCAAGTATAAGTATAATTCCAGTGAAACCAACAAAGAAATTGACTTCTTGAATGATCCATTCCTTCACCATTTATAATCAACATATAAAGTATGAATTACAGAAAATCTACATGCAGCTTGAATCCATATTGATAGTAAAAGAATGATAATAAAAAAAGCTCGCACAACCAGGTGATTTTAAGTGGACTTCTAGAGGATCTTCATACGGATAAAAAATGACCACCTGATCATCCATAAGACTATCATCCTGGTTCGAAAAGCTAAAGTGCTTTTCTAGGATCTTTGTTCCTCTAATGAAATAAGGTTGTTCCATTGGTGCATCTCCAAGTGATGTTTGTTTAAGATCATCAAGCTCTAATCCCTTAAAAATCAAGAGCAACAATATATATATATATCTATGACACATCATCAAAAAACTCATACACATCATAAATCGGTCCATTGTTGTATACTTCTACATATGTGAATGTATAAATTTTCTCCTTAAAACCTTTTTCTATGCCTTTATAGTTGTCATACATTGGCCTATAAATATCATAGGTTGGTATTATGATGTAAATTCTTTTAGATAATGCCTGCAAAATATTCTCTTCTTCTTGTTGATTTCTAGAAGATTTTGTAGATGTTTGAATATCATGATTAATCTCAGGAGAAAAAGTAATATTATGTTCAAGAGAGTCATGACTATGTTCTTCTAAAGAATGAAGAAGTACTATAAATTCTTGAAAACATTCATGGACATCTTCATAAACACTATCCTGAGACGCCTCTTCATATAACTCATCTAACATATTGGCTTCAGTGTCATAACTATAAGTATATTGTTCATCCATCTCTTGATCACTTTCCTCATGAGTAAATCCTTCATCATCATGATTTGTCTTGAGGTACATGTTCTCTATTGGAACAACCTTCAAGAATAAGTTCATCTGGATAAAACCTTTTGCAACGAGAATGGAACAATATATGAAAATCCTTCAATGAAAAAATGCATGCAACAGGTAAAGATTTATACCATTGATGACCATCTCCCTCCAAAGAGATCATGAACATTTTCATGAGAGCATCTTCATGATAAATACCCACCTGACTCATGCATTCATGAAAATCTATCAAGTGTTGTGTAGGGAAATCATCATCATCGTCTCTGAATCTTGTAATACAGTCTCCCCATTCTTTTGTACTCGACATAACATTAGGAAAGCTAGGTATATTTGAAATTTCAAATGGAGCATACCTTGCAGTGATATTAGCAACACTTGAACTTGACATTGAAACACAGTGGATTCACCAATGAAATCAAAGTGGAGTCGTCGGGTGAATAAACACACACCATGTATTTGATCCTTGTTCACCTTCAAAAAGCAGATATGATCTTTATAAAACCCCAGGAAATATATTGAACCTTCATCCCCAAAAACGGTGCCAAAAAAAATGTTGTAACTCAAGATGGTTCTTGGCTATCTAGAAACCATGCCAAGACATCTTTAATCCAACTTTAGGACACAAGTTGGATCTTGGACCAGAGGGGGTTCCCTTGGAGATAAATAAAATTGATTTCTCACTGTCACTAAGAAACAACTCTCACATTAAGCACATGTGCCAGATTTAAATGATTAACAAAAGGATAATCTATGTAAACAAGGTTTAGAGAATGAATGGTAACTGACTGGAATAAAGAATAATAAATATCTTAAATCAAAGCCTAGTCCATTGGGCATGGAATCTTAAGAAACAAATAATAAGGTTGATAAGTGGAAAATAGAATAAAAGAGAAAGACATAATATCACAAAATCAAAAAATGAGTAAGGAAATCATCGTTGATCTGTGATAAAGGAAAAGTGGATTGTTGAGCATTACTTAATGAATCTAGCACAAAGCTTTCAACATAATCTTAAAAATAGTTTATTGAATATATATTATTGAGACACAAGTCATGATAATCATCAACGAAGTTTATACATATGCTTACTCAAATAAAAGCATATGATAGTGGAACTTGTACCAAATTGTCTAACTACAACATAAGATTACATAGAGAGATATAGAGATGAAGTTTTAAGAAGATTAACACAAAAAATAAGGATGAACAAGGCTTTGTTTTCATAAGAGATGAATCCAACAAACTCTTTTTGATTTCATAAAATTACAAAAGAATAGCCCCCCGGGCTCATTCTCCGAAAGAAACATAGTCTCTCTGTCATCCACTAATTCCTAAACAATTTCCCCTTCAAAATGTCCTCGATTGCTTCTTTTATGGTTTATGGATGCTAGCTTGATTCCTTCCAATCTGCAATTGGTTACTCAACTGCTGCCTCAAAATCTACCTTCAAATATGGAACCAATATTCTAAAATATAATCTAAATATAAGACCACTCTGGAGGATTAGACACCTCAATCACTAGGTGTCTTTCTCTTACTAAATTGTAGGGGTTTTTTTTTATTCATCCTCTAATTTGTTCAATGATTTGTCAACTTCCCTTTCAAGTTTGAAAAAAACTTTGTTTCTATATTTAGCCAATTACAACAAATATCTTTTCGTAACCTTTGATTATAAAATATCCTCCCACATAAAACAAGAAGTCCCTCTCAGCAAGCATATTTTTAAGAGTGAGATCATATGAATGACAAAAATATGACTTAACCATGATTGGAGTATCCCCATTAGCACTCTCAATTATATCCCCGCATTTATTTTCCATTGAGGTTATTCTTCTTTCGCTTGACAATGCTCCTTCAACCACTATGCAACTGACATAGGACCAAGCAAGAAATAACACCAACTTAAAGGAAAAACCATTTGTACTCTCAAATTTGTAGATGATATAATATAGAAAGTACCCTGAAAGACAGATTATATTAAGAGTATGTGATGATGGTAATTCATATTCCAACACATTTTCCTTTCTTTTCAGTTATAACTGGCCTTCTAATAGGTGGAGATAAATGCATTGGAGTTGAGATTATATTCTTAATTAATGCAATTCCCTATGTAATTACAAAAACCCTGAGAAGGGTTATATGTCTTCCTAATTTACAATGGCCACAAGAGAGAAAGGAAACCCATATAGAAGGGCATAGAAACGTACACGAGAATGTATGCAACTATCACCAACAATTTCTATTCAGCATAATATCATCACATGTAATATTTTATTTCAAGAAGGAATGCATGTCACCATCAATCCTCCATCTTCAATTGTTTTCTCCTCTGTGGTTGAATCAATAATAATAATTATATTGATAGATAACACAAAAATTCCTCTGTGGTCATGGATACTTTATTTTTCTCTCTGCAACCAGTTTGTTGTTCTCCACTGTAATAATTCCCTCAACTATTGTACCATTACTTCATGTCAAATAGGCATCACACTGGTCACTGGATTGCTTTCACTTGGAATTGGTTTTTGAAACTTAATTACCAGGAAGCCCAATATTTTATCACTATGTTTTCCCCTTAAGAATGTCAATATTTTATCACTATATTTTCCCCTTAAGAATGTTTGACTTAGTGACCCTATGACTTGGACACCTAATTTGTTGAACTTGATTCAAATGTATAATCAAGTTGAGTGTCATCTTTAACACAATCTTTGGAAAAAATAAGAAGGACAATCTTTGGAAAAAAATAAGAAGGACAATCTTTGGTAAAAAAGAAAAAGGAGAAATTGGTTTTATGAGACAGGATAGGCTTGTATAAAGCATTGGTTTTGGAGCAACTAGAGATTATAATTATGATTAAATGGATGCTAGGTTAAGAAAAATTGACTCATCAAAACTTTATAAAGTGAAAATTAGGGATACATTGCGGAGACTTGACTAAATGTTTAAGATGACGGAAAATAGGCATTTCTTTCCAAATTTTCAAAACTTTTGGCGATGTCGATTTATGTTACAAGGGGTGTCCCAAACAATATAATGCAAGTCATGGTTCGTAATTGTCAAAATTTTCATTTACCAAATTTCTCTCTATTAAGGAGAGAGATTCCTTGAATTTGACCTTTCACTTGAGCAACTTCAAGAAGATATCCTAAGGAAACAACTTCAATAACATATAAATAAGGGCCAAAAAAAACCTTGTTTGATGGAACCACCTCTCAAACCCAAAAATAAATAAAAAAGAAAAAGCAAAAAAAAAAACATGTCTACAAATTTTTCTCATTATCATGACCACACCTATCTTGGGGTTTTCCAAGTCTAGGTTGCTTTAGGGTGAGGCTTATCTAAGTTGATTACAACATCGGATCTTGTGGAAGCTTAGTATGTGAAGCTTGGTCATTTCTTTACTTTTTTTCAAGAGTACATGTGCAAGATCTCACTTCCTCAATAATTATTCCCAAAAGATGATACCATCATCAACAAATACCTTAAATGAACTCATAAATTGCCCAAATAAGGGCTCATAATCATGGGGAATATTTTATAGTCCTTAGAGGAAGTCAATAAGTTCTAAACACAGAAGATGAATTAACTCCCTTAACATCCATGCATGACCTCTTATCTCATGCAAAGAGATAAATTATTCTATAGGATCCTATGTCTAGATATATCCCTAGAAGGCTAGCATATATCTCCATGAATATGAGTATGCTTTTGACTTAAGTGAGATAAGGGAAAAAATATGGTAACTCTACAAAACTTAACTAAATGTGTTTCCCTCTTTTGAGTAATTGAGAGAGTGATGAGTTGAAACAAGGAAGTAATAAATAAAGAGACAAACAACTTATGTTTTTCTTACAACAAACCATGCTTATTTCACAAATGGCAATTGCATTTGAACAACTCCATAATAAATAGGGGCAAGTGCAATATACTTTCATAATATAATAATATTTTGATAGTGAGACCCAAATCTAAACTATCCAATGGTTAATGAGACTATTATTTTATTATTTTTTAAGATATCTAGAAAGGATAATAAATCCATCCTATATGTGGAGGGGAAATAAAAATCACGAAACTATTATTGCATAAGATACCTAGAAAAGATAATAGATCCAATTTTAAGATATCTAGAAAGGATAATAAATCCATCCTATATGTGGAGGGAAAATGGGGAAATGGAAACTCACGGGACTATTATTGCATAAGATGTCTAGAAAGGATAATAGATCCATCCTATGTGGAGGAAATTCTCATAAAATAATATACAAGGAATCAAGGTCCTAGGTAGTAAACCCTATAATACAGACTATCTCCTAATCAATACACTCTTGAATACTTGCCAACATATACCATTACTTTGAAATTTTGAGAGAGCCTTGGGAAAATTATTAATGATTTGGACCTAGGTATTTAGGGTGGACCCTAAATAATTACCAAAATTAACAATACATGTGTTTGTTGAAATGAGCACGAACACAATCTAGAGCCCACCATGCTTTTGAGTAAAATGTGAAATATTTTTCTTATTGATATGTCACTAGTGGGTAGTTAAAAGGGGATAGTACTGGTAAAAATATATGAAATCATTGAAGTCACTATCCCTACTTCTTTGTAATGTGTATGTGAGTATGTTTTATCTCAAAGTCCATATTTAAACTCTTCATGTGAAGAAGTTCATAAAAACAATATGGCCTTGAAGCTTTACCAACCCAAAAGGCTTTGGGATAAGTCCTAAGATTCATATGTTTGCATCCCCTTTCTTTGTGATCTATTTGGCTTTATCATTAGTTATTTTATGGTGGTGTGTATATGTGTGCAAATATCAATTCCAATCATAGTATGTTATGGTGTGGAATGCTAAGAAATATGCAACCACCTTAAAATGATTCAACTCCGACTCCATTATATATAGAATGTTATTTTTTCATATTTTTTGGATTAGTGAGAAGGGAAACCTTATTGATTAGTCTACAACAAATAAAATAAGAAATTGCAGTATAAGTTAAAAGAAAAGAAAAAACTCTTTGTTTTTGTATAAATTTCAAGTGTTTGTCCATTATTGAGGTCAAAGAATTTTAGGTGTACCACAATATGATTATCTCAAGATTTTCCTAATAATAGAGAAAGAAAATCATCCAAAAGAGCTCTCAAATAAAAGGGAACTTCCTCAAGCTTTGACCTTCCTAACACAATCTTGGCATAATCAAGCACTTCATTTATCGGTGTTATCAAGGCTTTTCCACTTGCTTGAGTTGTTCGTGTGATAACATGTTGAGTTGCATATGATTCAATGTCCATGATAATTTGCAACATCCCTATAGTCAAATTCAAAAAATCAAGTTGGCATCATTTCCTTCTGAGGTCCAAGGCTTCACAAATTTCATAGTTATATGGTAATTCAAAGACTACCATATTGGTCCAAATCAATAAATCATGAGAAGTAGGTAGACATTCTTGATGAGTGAATCTTACCAACATCAATATAAGACAATATAAAACTTCATCAAAGGTCCTAAAATAGATTCAAATAAATGTGACATTATATTTATTACTTACCTAGAATCCCATTCATGGGTGTTTTTGATCTCATGCAAAATAGTAGCAAGAAATTGAAAAATCATGGAAAAAACGCCAATGTCATAATTCAAATTATGACAAAAGAGAAAGTCAGATGAATTTTGGAAACTTATTGAAGATTTAATGAATTTTAACAAGATTGGAAAAATTATTAAGTTGGGAAATTTTTGTCTTTCCCCTGAAATAAGACAAATACCTTCATTTAATGAATCCAACCACAATACCTAACTTTGTGATTGTTAACCATGGGAGAGGAGGCTTCTGGGTAAACCTATAAATATGGCACTATTTAGATCAATAAAAGATTGCTTGTAGGATGATAAACATCTTTCCTAATCCCAAAATGAAGGAATGAATAACCAAAAATGTGGACAGATAATAGTAGATTTCTACTCATTTGGATTAGTAAAATATTGCTTGTAATATGATAAGCATCTTTTTCCTAATCCCAAAATGAAGGAATGACTAAGCGAAATTGTGGAAAGATAATAGTAGATTTCTACTCAATTCCAATACCTGTAATGCATATGATGCTTTTGGAAAAGCTTTTCAAAATCAAGTGCACTTACATTTGATAATCCATTATTTGTAACTAGAGATACACACATTATGAAAGGAATTGAATTATTTGTAATATCGCATACATTCACCGCTATAGCATGATTTCCAATAAGTTGGTGTAGTAATTTTTCCACTAGAGACTCCACATCAAAAAATCCACCTAAATATCTACTCAAGAGGCATGTTAACAATATTTGAGATTCTACTAAGAAACCTTAATGATATATGACAAGAATACAAGGGAGTTCACTACTTACAAAAGTTATTCTTTGCATCCAATAATATTTAGTTCTTCCTAAGACAACTTGATAAGAAATGAGAGCATTCTTATAGTTTCAAGATTTCAAACACTGATGTCTAGTCATACATAAGAATTTTAAACCATTACTGTCCAATCATACATAATATTTTTAAACCATTAATGTCCAGTAATACATAAGAATTTTAAACCACTTTAAGGCCTAATGAAATGTAAAATATTATTCTTGGAAGACAACAAACAAAAAATTATTTTATCTTTCCTAATGACAAAAATTATCTAGATAACAGAGGAAAGGATGGAATGCACAATATTTGTCTAGATATTAGAATATGAAAAAAATAGGATGATGGATGGGATATGACCTATTGTGTTGGTGGAATAAATGAGACATCATACTTTTCTTATTATTATTCTAGCACTAAAATTCCACCAGCTCATTGTTCAAAGAAATCAACATAGGAGGATGAAGATATAAAGGGATAACTAAAGAATCATTCCACCTTTGGACGATTAATCACCATGGACAAGGCCAAGGAGAGTCAATCAACATTTTGTATGTTGTGGTTAACTATATGTTTCAATGAACTATGGAAAGGATTGATCCAAATGTCTTGTTGGTTGAGATGAGTATGTCTATTTCTTAACAGTTCAAGAGATATCATTGCTCAAAAAGACATTTAGCGAAAGAGGGAACCCTTGTTTGACTCTTACGGTTCTTTGGACAAAGCCAAATAGGTTGTGTTCCATTCATAGGTGGCCAGGAACCAACTTGTAGAGTTGCATTATGGCAGCTGGGAGGGTGTTGGAAATGCCACTTTAAAAAGCCTTTCTTGGAACCATAAAAAAATATTTCTGAAAGTATACAAAATAGAGGAAGATTTTCAAAGAGTGATGATAACCCTCATCAATAATATCACTGAGTGTGAAGATGTGGTTAGTTTGTGATGCTTCGAGTGAAAACTTGCATTTCTTTTAGTCTTGAGATTCCTACTCTCCAACTCATCTTAAAGCTATAAATGAAAAATTGTAGCATACAGTTTTAAGAATGTATGCCCAACCATGATAGTTCAATATTTGTTCAGAACTTATCTATCCCAGAGATAGAGAAATTAAACTTTAAGGATTAAAATTATGGTAAGTTTCTTTGAAAAATTCTATTCATCATGAACTATAATGATAGTTTCTATTTAACGTGTAAGATAATCAGGGTATCCCCATGGGATTTGGTCTAGTGGCAAGCAGTGAGGTTATTAGGATTGTATTCATGAAGATACCCGACTTCAAAACCCCCCAAGTGGGTGTGAATGAAGACAAGTGAAAGTATTGGGTGACTCATAGCATGTAAGTTTACCCAAAAATATTTTGTGAGAAATCTTTCTCAAAAACACACACACAAAAAAAAAGGACGTATTAACTTTTGACATTTTTTAGTTTGCAATTTCATTGTTTCTTCTCTAGCTTTTCAAAATGAAAATGGATTGAAGGGTAATGGAAAATGTGTATATTACACAAATTTAGAGATGAAACTCAACACATGAGAAATATTTATACCTTTAAAGTTTTACAGGTTTATCTTTCACATAGCATACATATAGAGGAATAATCATGACCTCCTCGATAAAATTAAGTGGAAAGAATTGAAATGGTGCAGACATATATTTTATGATGATGTACCAAGGATTTGTTTAGTAATTGTTGTGAAGTTATTTGAGAAAATTTTCTCATTAAATGAAACATTATACAATTTAATAATAGGGATTAATAGCTAGACATACTTTTCCAGCTATGATTACCAATATGTGTTGTTCCAACTCTAAGACTAAATGAGAACTTATTGAAATGTTTTCTATATTAAGTCGCAATGGTTTTCCATGTAATATAGTTGTACATTTGATGCCAAGATAAAATAACCCAAATATGATCTTTCCAACCTTGACATGTTCCCATTAACTACTCTAAGACCAAAACAAGCCTTGCAACATTTTCATTGCTCTCATCTCCACCTATGACATGTTACATTAATTCTTTTATAACAACAATTTCTAGGATACTTGATGTCCCCAATCCACTGCCACATGGAATCTTAGGTTATGTGCTAATGCCAAGGCATGTCGATGACATGATTTGTAACGATCCTCCTCGTTACGACGCCAAAGCTCTTATAACAAGTGCAAATTTTTTTGTTTTTAAAAGTGTGTGCGCGCGTGTACAAGAGAAACAAACACATTCAACTCTGCATCGCCACCCGACGATGATCAAGACGCAAACCACGATGAACCAACAAGACGACATAAGATGCACAACAAGTAACGGCATGCATTAACGATGATCAAACGACTATAAGAAGGATTGACTACCCATCCATCCTACCCTGCAATGGTTAGGACCTCCAAGACACATAAGAAATGCTCAAGCCCAGGTTCCCATTGATTTTAACCATTTAAGGTCTCAGGGCTGGCGACTATTCTAAGGAACATGGAGGTGTCTACATCCCTCCCGACACAAGCAGACCAAGCAACCAAACAATTACCAACAAGTACAACAATAATCAAGGAACCACCACGTCCTCTATGGAAGGCGCAAGTCAGAAGGACTTTGATGACGATCGAACATGGTTAAGACAAGGCATTCTCTTTGACTCAATTGGTATTAATTACAGACCAATCTCTCCATTTAATTTCCAATAATCAACGCGTTACCCAATCCATAAAATTCAATAACATTTTCCACATTAACATCACAATTTATATTATCCTAACCTTGCAATAAATATCTATCACCTTACTTCATGTATGTTATCAACACAAATTACATTAACTTACCTTAAAACAATATCAACATTGCATTTTATATTGCCATAATCTTGCCAATAAAATAACATTAAAATAAAATTTAGTAGCATTACGCATCCCTATTAAAATAACAATCTATTACAGTACTGTACATTAAATGACATTCCATTACATTACATCAACATTTAGTATTACTTTACATTGATCATTACCCTAACACCATATAACATTAACAATACTAGGAATGTTAGCAGTAGCAAAAACATTACACTACTTTAGCATCACCATGACAATGATAGTATTGAAAAATTAGCCTTCAGTAGATATTAGTATTAACGTTAACCCTTTCATGACCTTAACATTCCATAGGCAATAACAGTAAACACCTGCTTGAAAAACACAGGTCACAAGCTCTTGGCATTAAAAATACATCACGCTATCCATCACAAATATTTGTTGTCAGGTTTGCTAAGGAAAATGGTCAAAGAACTAATTTCATACCAGTAAAATATATTGTTCATACTAAAACAACAAGACTATTTAACCAGAGAGATTACTATATTTATATATTTTTCTTAATTTCAATTAATTTCTCCTTTTGTTGTTAGTGAAATACGCAGAAACAAGTTATGAATCTAATAGAGGTGAATTAAATCGCAGAGATGAATTGGTACTTTAAATTATGTAGAAACGAATCTACTATTGCAACATATCCATCGTTACTTGTTGCATTCAAATAAA
>JASDQU010439110.1:20080-50521 GCA_032191745.1 Picea mariana | reverse complement strand
CGTGGCATCGTGGGTCCTCTCGAACTAGGTAATCGTTAACCTATAGTTCGAGCCAAAGAGGGAGTGCTAGGAGGCTATGGCAGGGCTGTTGTCCACACCTCTCCCTCAACCTCTCTGGAAATCGTGTGTAGCCCCTTTACTCCATATGTGAGTCTGGTCGACAAGTTATCATCAACCTGCATCATCAACAATCATGTCAGAACATGTCCACATCATATCATCAAATCAAATGTAATAGCACAGTAAATAAATCAACCCAAATAGCACACTCCCTGACTCAATCCGGAGTCCAAGGGGTTCCATTGATGCCTCTGCATCCTCAAGGTCCCAAAACACTGCACACTCAGTAAAACCAAGTCAATAGCACCTGTCTATGTCAATGCAGTAAACATCATGTCATCTATCATAACGCATCATAATTAAGGACAAATGGTTTAATATCACAAAAGTCTGGATCACTTGCGAGCAAGTGTCCTCAAAGAATAAGTTTTATCAGTGCACCAGAGCGGGATGTTACATGATTCTGTCACATGGAATGACAGTGTCATTCATAGTGAGTGCATCTTTGACCAAGTGAAATTGATCATCCTCACAAAATGGAGGAGAAATGGACCTAATATCCCAAATATGCAACATATTTTCTACATGATCACATATTAAAATTCCCTCTTGATATCACAACTATTTATGCCCCTACTGGAAGATTTCCCTCCATATCTATTTCCATATTCAAAACACATTGAATTCTCTTTGAGCTCCATGGTGGAGTATCAGTCCAACCACCAATGAAATCCACATGAGCTAGTAATTCAACATGTGCTATTTTTGGCTAGAGTGGTTGGCTATTTTCAATGTAATGATGTTCATATCCATCAAATATTTATGTAGTTACATTGTTTAGAGGCTTTGAGGTCTAGTCTGGTCACAATAAAAAAAAATGGCATGTTGGATGATTATAGAAAGCCTTATAAACTAAGTACTATTGATGATGCATGGAAATGTTAAAAATTAAACTCCCCTGATTATAGAAACACAAACTTGTTAATGTCAAAAGGAAGGATGGGATATTGAAAAAGAAGAGGAAGAAAACATTTATAAATTAATATGTTGGTACAATAATATAATTGAAACCCATGTAAGATGACCTTGTGAGAATTTTCCCATAAATGAAACATGTCTTTATTATAATCCAAGTTAAACTCCATGAGCCACGTAGCTAGTTTGAGGCCTTCATCCTATGACACAATAGGGAAAATTTTGCATTCTATAAAAACTTCTTCTTTGGTTCGTGATACCATAAATTTCTTTTTTCAAATACCCAGTTCGGAGAAACAAAATTCCCATAGTTTCCCCCAAAAAAATGCCACCCCAGTAAATTGAAGATTTTGGATTATCCTCAATTGCACAACAAAGAATAACCCATCCTGCATCACCCACCAAAGTAACTTCCCAAATAAAGTGATGATCATGGAGTGTGAGAAAAGGACCATTTTCATTATATACTCTTATTTCCTGATCTCCATGAACTCCTACAACCTATCTTCAGTCCACTTAAGAGGATTGAATCATAAAAGAGTGATTCATCCCCAACTGATACTCCACTTGCAATCTCACTTGAGAGGATAGTTTCTAATGTTTACAAGTCACTGACTATAGATGTTGGTATTGAACTCAAATTTGTGTGACCTACATGACCTCCATTACCCTCACCAAAATGGTCCAAAATTTCACTAGAGGCACCAAAATGCAGAAACAATAAATTATCTTCATTACAGGGTGAAATAATCAATTTAGGAATGGATGCAGAATATTAGAAAGTGAAAAACGATTAATAATTTCACCTACTGCAAGAAAAAGAATTGAATGTAAATAATGCATCTTATTGCACCCTTGATTTTCATGCAAAATATTTAGAGACGCCTCGAATTCTTATTCTTCTATTAAGATATTCCAAATGATAATTGTATAATCATAATCCAATCAATGCAATTTAATACAAATGTTGGTAAAAAATAAAAAAGAATCGTGCATATTCTAATTTTAGAATGAACATATGTAACATCCTGTTCCACTGAGCACACTTTCATTGACTTATTCTTTGAGCACACTTGTGTGCAAGTGATCCGGTTATGGTACATTATGATTTTGTTTAGATTATGAGTTACATATGATGATGATGATGTATTGTGATTTATTGTTACTTTCAGATGTATATGTATTGACAGATATTATTGATGATTTCTCTTCAGTGTGCAGGACACATGACAGGTTATGGATGTTGATGGCATCAATGGACTTCCTTGGACTCCGAATTGAGTCAGGGAGTGGATTGTATTTTGTTTGAGTATTTCATTTTACGCACATGTGATATATGATTGATTACAATATGATTTATGTATATGGATTATTGACACTGCTCTTGTCAATGGATTCAGGCTTGACGATGTTTGCTAATCCAGCTCACATAAGGAGTAAAGGGGTCATGCATAGAAACCAAACATTTGAGGGAGATGTGTGGTAGTGTCCCTGTCATAGCCTACTAGCACTCCCACCGTGACCTGAACTATATGTTAACGATTACCTAGTTTGTGAGGTACACGATGTCGGGAGGGAAGACTGAGATAGTCACTCACGAGGAAATATAAGGGGTGTGCAATAAGACAGAATCCTTATTCCTTAGAAGCCTTTAGTCTTTCACAAGTTCGACCAAGTGGAGTGTTGACTCCAAGTGTCGGAAAAACTTCCAAAACTAGTCAAAGGCGAGTGGCACCCTTGGAGCATGGAGGTGCATCTTGAAGGGCACGTCACGTAATTAAAATGTGAGTCAATAAATCTAGATGGCCTAGAAAATTAATAAAATGCTTAGACCTTGATAGCAAAGAGTATTAATTAAACAATAAATTATAAACTTAGGGTTAGAGTCTAAGCCTAAATCTAGACTAAGTCTAAGTCTAAATTTAAATAAAGGACTAAATAAAATGTGAAATAAGTTAAAATATTTGAGATAAAATCAATCTCTAGGAAAAGAGGGAATAAAATTTAAAGGTTGGGAAAATTACACATGTGTGCATGAAAATAATAAAAGGTATTTTTAAAAATAGAAAGAAATAAAACATGAGAGAATAGGTGTACACATAGAATAACATCTAGAGTCAATATACCACTAATTCTAATTAAAAGAAGACTCCTAATCCAACTCTAACTAAGAACTAGTTAGGGGACACTCATTAAATGAGAATTTGGGGAACCAAGGGACAACTAAGAGAAAAAATAGGAACACATTGGGGAATGTGAGGGAAAAGGTTTTTAATTAAAAATAAAAAGGGGAATTACTTGTGCAACTTGGGGAAAGTGTGACAAGTGTATGTGTGTGTGTGTGAATAATAATAATTAATTTAATTAAAAATTTAATTATTTGTGCATGAGGACATGTGTCATTGGGTATTTTTCTATAAAACAAATGGAAAAGAGGGGAAATGGATCTCACTTTCCTTAGTACTGTTATGCTGCCAAAAATTTGTTTGAATGTGTTTACTTGTGAGAGTTGGTATACCAAGCTTGTGGAAAGAGTGGAATCTCATCCTTGCGAGGCAAGCTTTGGAGCTATTGTTTTCTGGTTTCTTGTGTGTGGCCCCTTTGCGGCTCGGGGAGCTAAGGAGGAAGAAGAGTACCCATAGCATTGGTTGGGAGGTACCGATGAAGTCTTGGGATTGGCAAGCGAAGGAAAAGAGAACGTGTGTAAGGTCAAATCAATTATAATCACCAACAATTACCTTCAATTTGGATTATGGTATTAAGATTTCAATTTGTTCATAGACTATTCTCGTCAATTTCGTTATCTTGTAAAATGTTGTATGATTATCTTAATTTTAACAATGTCGATTGAGTATTGTTAGAATTGTCAATGCGGAAAATACAATTCACAATGATAATTAACAATCACACACAGATAATAGACATAGGGATTTCACGTGGTTCACCCAAACGTTGGGCTACGTCCACCAAGCATACGCATCAGTTGTCTTATTATTCAGATCATGGAGATTACATCAGCTCACTCACACATAGTCATTTTTGCCTCTACGGGCTTACATGAATTTATACATTCACACAAGAAACTGATTACTAAATGTAATCCCTATCCATATTCTAACTTGGTCTATTTGGTTGTAACCAACGCAGAATAATAGGATCCAAATCTGTTCTTGGTAATTCGTTGTCACCAAATCCCAACAATCTCCACCTTGACAATAATGAACCTGATACCTTGCTTCTTCCTTTTGTTCATCACCTTTGTTGCAAGCCCAGAGAATCCAAGCACCACTGCAACTTCTCTAATAAAACTGGTTTCATGATATCGCTTGTGTAACTTGCATGAATTTGGATTTTCTGAGGGGTCACTCCACCTCCAACATGTCTTCCACAATTGTGTTGTGAGACATATTTAGTGATAGATCTCCTCCTATCCAAAACACCTGTAAAATATACATTACAATTATCACAAACCATCTCAGTGTAACCATTATAGGTGACATGTGTGTTTCTCAAATGATGAAGCACCCATTTCACTGCAACAACTGAATCTGTCACGTATCTGACAACATCATTAGCATGTGAAATACTTGGTCTTAACCATTTCATCACATACAACAGACCTCCTACTGAACTTACACAAGACACAACCTTTTCTTCTTTATAGACAGGCCCTATGCTTGAAGAAAATTTATAATGGAAAGCAACAGGGATAAAGACTAGTTTTACAATGTTCATACTAAACTCCAACCACAGAGTACCATTACCGTCTCTGTGTACTTCCATGCCCATAATTTGTTTTGTTGCTCCTTGATCCCTCATCTGAATTGTCCTGTCCACCTGAGTCCTTTTCTTACTGATTTTATTCATGCTTCAGCTTGCATTGAGCATATCATCAGCAAAGAACATCAAGACTATGAATGTACTATAAACGGTATAGTCATTCCTACCCTTTGATAATTTTTGACTCCCTATGAAGGATTCAAACATCTTGTATATTTGCATGGGTACCAATAGGCCATACAATGAATTACCTAGCATGCAAACAAATTTATCGTTGTGATCTTGAATCAACCCTTTTGGTTGTTCCATACATACAATATCTCTGTCAATGATGACCTTGTAGAAGTAGGATCCCACACACATCCCTTTATACCATCATCATAACTTGCAGAGATATAAAACAAGTAGGAATTCAGAAACAAAGTTTTTAAGTCTGAAAATGATTTATAGTTTACCAGTACCTGCAATTCTTTATTGCTCTTATGACCTTTATTCTTCTACCATAAACAAGAAGATACATTTGTCACTTCAGATGTCACTTCAGTACTGCCTTCCAACTTATAAAGGTTATCAACCTTTGTTTCCTTCATCACTACGAAATTCTCTTTCAACAATGTGAGAGCTCCACCTTGGCCTGTATACTTATATCCACAATAATCAAACACTCCTAATGAAATCAAATTTTATTTAAGCTCATGTACATATCTAACATCCGTTAATTCCCTAACAATACCATCGAACATCCCGATTCTAATACTACCAACCCCAATAGTTTTGCAACGAATACCATTTCCCATAAACACTAAACCCTCATCAACAGATTGGTATGAAAAGAACCAATTTCTATGTGAGCACATGTAGTGGGAGGCACCTAAATTTGACTGCCATTCTTCTTGATATTGTAAATTACTAGAAACGAATAAACCTTGATCAATCATACCTGAATTTGTTACAACCAAATTTTCTTCCTTTGTAGAGTTTTCCTCAGATTTCTTTCTCTTCCAGCAATCTTTCTTGAGATGTCCTGTTTTGCCACGGTACCAACATTTTTCTTTACCCTTTCTATGTGTTGACTTAGATTGGAAAGAAATTATCTCATTCTTCTCTGTGGTTTGACCTCTGATCAGCATCGCATCTGAAGTTGAGGTTTCTTTACTAGATTTTCTCCTCGTCTCCTCATCCAACAAAGCTCCCACAACAGAGTCATAATCTAAAACTTCTGTTGAGCTAAAGTTAATAGAGGTGACTAAATTATCCCAAGACTCAGGCAACGAACACAATAGTGTAATAGCCTTATCCTCATCTTCGAATTTAACTTCTATACTAGTCAATTGAACTATAAGGGTATTGAAGGTATTTAAATGGTCAACAACTTTTGTACCTTCTTTCATCTGCAAACTGTACAACTGTCTCTTCAAGTAGATTATGCTCGTCAAGGATTTCGTCATATATAGACTTTCAAACTTCATCCATAAACCAATTGTTGTCTTCTCTGAGACAATATTGAACAGAACATCATCGGCCAAACACAGGCGTATGGCACTCAGTGCTCTCGCATCCATCTCATCCCAGTCATCATCTGTTATGGTCATGGGTTGCTTTTCTTTTCCCAAAAGTGCCTTCACCACGCCTTGTTGCACGAGCAGATCGTGCATCTTGAGCTTTCAGATCTCAAAGTTGTTTTTACCGCTGAACTTTTCAACTTCAAACTTCGAACTCTGCATCTTAGCCATTAGCACAAAAAATCTCCCAATGTCCAAATCACTGCTTATAATAGCCAAGATCTTTTAAAAAGATAATGTGGAAGAAAAAATGATATAGACACCACAAGGTTTAATAAAAAATACTTTTTACCAACCTCTCATTTTATCTAAAATAAAAAAACACCTTTAAAACATCCACATTTTAAATATTATATTTAATTAAAATATAATAAACCTTTATACATTTAAAAAAACTTTACTTGATCCTTTTCTCTATTAAAAACTTTTTACTTTCACCCAGGTGACTTGACACTTTAACTCCTCCACCTTTTATGCATCTAATATAATATATAAAAAATAAACCTTCATACCTTAAATTCCTTTAGCCAATTAATTTAAGGAGTCACGACTTTTTGCTTTACCAAAGGGAGTCGCGACTGCACCTCACGCAACACTGGAGTGCGGGGAGTCTGCACCTCCCGATATACTTGGAGGAGTGTGGGGAGTTTGCACCTCCCGATATACTTGGAGTACAGAAATCTTAAAAATTTAGTGCGGAAATCTTAAAAATTTACACACTCTTCCAGAGGAAGGACTTGTGGAGATGTATAAATTGATGCACCCTCACTTCTGCGGTTTCTTCAATAATTTAAAGCTCTTCTAACCAGCTTTGATACTACTTGTTGAAATTGTCAATGTGAAAAACATAATTTACAATGATAATTAACAATCACACACAGATAATAGACACAAGGATTTCACGTGGTTCACCCAAACATTGGGCTACATCCACCAAGCATAGGCATCGGTTGTCTTATTATTCAGATCATGAAGATTACATCATCTCACTCACACTTAGTTGTTTTTGCCTCTACGAGCTTACAGGAATTTATACATTCACACAAGAAACTGATTATTAAATGTAATCCCTATCCATATTCTAACTTGACCTATTTGATTGTAACCAACGTAGAATATTAGGATCCAAATCTGTTCTTGGTAATTCGTTGTCACCAAATCCCAACAAGTCTGATTGCTCCAAATAGAAAATTATGATATTTTTGTAACTCTAGTCCTTATTTATCATTTGTATTGGATTCAAGTTACTCCAACGATTTATATCCCACAGTTGTAATTATAAATTCATGTATCATTATTAAATTCTCGATATTTTCTTAACAGTGGACCGTTGCATTTTATATCCTACTTTACAACATTTCTGGGTTATATATATATATATATATATATATATATTACCATGCATGAATTAAATCACTGGTTGTTGTTATCAAGCATTATCACAGATCGTATTAAATTGTATCGTATGATGTTCTATTTTAATGGCGCTTAGCGAAGTAAATTAAATCTAGAGTTAAAGTGTAGATTAAATTATTCCATATTTGGGGAGAGATTGTATATCCAAATGATGATTTTCACCCAAATTTAAAAAAAAAAAAGTTCCACCGATGATTCATTAATGTTTACAAAGTAAATGGGATAATTTTTTATACCCCTGTAAACCGATGAATCCTGATTTTTTGATTCATTTTTTTTTCTGAATCATGGTGTTGCGTGTAATTGTTGTGTGAGCCTTTGACATTCTTAAAGGTATAACTCCTACAGAAATTGCTAACATCCGCCAATTATGGCAATGTCATTTCTTGATTATAATCTTTTCTCATGATCTTGCTGTGACTAATTGAACATACAGGAAGAGGTTGTGTTGTCATGTTCACCTAGCATACCCTTCAAATGAACTAGAATGCCTGCACATATTCACACTCGTGAAAGATAGGCACATATTATTTCTCTTTGCACAAATTTCAGAACCGTTATAAATTTTGAAATTTTGAACAATTGATTTTCTCGTCTTCTTTCGATCTCTACCTAATTGAGGGGTAGTTAGTATTTCCTTGGAACGTCAAATCTCTTACTAAACAATTTATATTCATTACACAATTTTAGATATCGCAGTATACCTTTATATGAGTTAAAGAACCTAAGTCATGCAAGTGAGATACATTTAATTTATCAGTTAATCTTACCTTTTGTTGTATTTTCCATGTTGGCGTAAAATAAATATTGAACCAACCCTTGTTGACAGATGAATAGTATTTTCGATTTTGATTAATAAAATCCACTATTTACAAATTCTTCCCAACATTTGTCAAAAGATAAATCGAAATTATTATGGTTGGGCCATGCCCTACCTATATTTATATTTGGTCACGTTTATTACTTAGACTATTCAAAGTTAATATGGGATGGTATACCAATACCATATACAAATTCGTCTAAATTACATCGCGACCTGGTTTTTTCTTATATATATGTTTGATTAGTTTAAATTAGTATATATGTATATTACAATTAAATATACATCTTTAATCAAATTGGAAACAAATTATGTTATAATGATCAATGAGAGGATTAAGAGTGATGAATAACAAAATGACTTGTATGCAATTTCCATTCCCATGGTTAAGTTAACAGGTTTTTAAAAATTAATGATGTAGGTAATAAGACCTATTTTCCTTGAATTTAGGATATTGATTGTTTATTTAGAGTGTCTAATAAGAATTAATGGTTGAATAGTTATAGAGTTGTTACTAGGGAATGATATTATTCATCATAGTAATGGTATTTATTGAATGATTTAAGTTCACACCTTGAATAAGTTAATTGATGAGAAAATAACGCAACTTCAATGAAAAAATAGACAAAATCCTTGTAAAGTTGTAATTTTTGTGAGTGAAATATTTCGCCTGTATCCTAACTCTATTGTGCTAATTAATCATGGAATCGATGATTTCTTTGTTTTAATTATAGATATTTATATACATATAAATATATTTATATAATACATTCAGTGTGTCTTTTATTAATGAGGTTATCTCTGGAGTTTTCACGTAAAGTATTTTAAACATTAAACAAAAGTTTACTTCGTAGTTGTTCCCCCAGTTTTGAAACCACTTTTTCGTGTAAAATTAATTCCCGTATATAATTAAAGTTGAGTTTTAATGACTAGTAGAAATAAATAAATAAATTACCCTAGGTCAATCACTTAAATGGTTTTATCTTATTCCTTTCTCTCGATAAATAGAATTAGGAAATGTTACATATGGTATCATAGTGGGTTCAACTCTGTGACGACGGACTCGTGACGCCTTCCACTATGTTAAATAAAATGATTAGAGTTGTATCACTAATAAATTTTGAAATTGTCCATGCAGGTAATCATGGTTAGAGGATGCAGGGGAAGTAGACGTCGTGGTGTGGGAGGAAGAAGTATGCCTCCTCCCTTTGTATTCACACCAGAGGGATCAAACCCTCAGGGAGATGAGAAGACCACTAAGCAGGAGCAGGTTATTGTGGGAGATGTGGTAGGTATGATGAGATCCTTCTAGAGGATATCAGAGGCATTGATAATCTGTCTTGATCGGGATGATGGCATAACGTCTGTGCCCAATGAGGATTCACAATGCACTCCAACAGGTAGTAGTAGTATACACAAAGAACTCGAGAAAGTTAAATTTCTTGAGTTTTGGGGTGTCGTGGACGGATTAGCCGTCGAGGCATGGTTGGAGAACATGGTAATGTGCTTCACACTTCATGATTACACCTCCAACATGAAATTTCACATGGTGGTATTTCAACTGAAAGGGAGTGCTCTACTTTGGTGGAAGACACTCCTACCTCAACTAAAAATGGTCATTGAAGATGTGTCATGGGAATTGTTCGAGGAATGATTCTGGGAGAGGCATTTGTCCGATGAATTCATTGAGTGCCATTGTAATGAATTCAACGCCTTACAACAGGGTAGTCATATGGTACCAAAGTATGAGGCCAGGTTCATGGAACTACTCAAATATGCTCCACATATGAACACGAAGAAGTTAAAGGTCAACAAGTTTGTGTTTGGCCTTAACTTCAACATTCATGCAAAGGTGAGGATCTTAATGCCCTAGACGTTGCACGATGTAATTCAGAAATCCCTCATAGCTGAGGAAGAGTTGAATAGTGGGGGTCAGGGCAGGACTCCTTCTAAACAGTCTAGACAAATGACATTGGGAGTGCAACAACATCAGACACCGACCAGATAGACTTCTAGGCATTGAGATACTCCCAGAGGACCTATGTTCTCAACACCGAAAAGATAGAATCCTAGACAGAGGACTCCTTATAGAGCACCACCGCAGCAAAAGCAGCAGCATTGTCCGCAGCAACAACAACAATGTCGTTCACAACAGCAACAACATTTTAGGCCTATTCAATAGAATAGACCAAGATCACAGACTGCTAGGACAACAACTTCTACTTCCGGAGCACTGGACCGAAGAATGGATGTTGGACATGTGGAGAGCCACATTACTAGCAAGATTGTCTGATTGAGAAGGCTAGAGCGGTTGGATTGGTAGGACCCACTACAATTGAAGATTTGGGCATGGCCCACAGGATACATGCAGCAGTGAATAACCGCAAGGTCAAGCACCAGTCTACTATGCTCGAGACGTCAAGTATGATTTTCGATCAAACTTTTAGTATTTTGATAGATTCAAGAGCTACAAAGAGATTTATTTCTAGTGCATCACTAAAGACAATTAAGGTAAAGGAGATCAATCAGGATGAGTTCAGATACGTATAAATAACATCGGGAGCCAAACAGAAAGTTGGAGGAAAGGTTATGGACTACAACATTAACTTGGGTGATTTTGTAAGGAAGGTAAATCGTTATGTCACGATCTTAGGATCTTATGACATAGTGATTGACATGGACTAGTTGGAATCGCATGATGTGATACTTAGCGCGAGACGAAACGGTTAAGTTTGACGAATGATTTGGGACAAAGTAGGGTGATTGTAGGAAAAAACTAGGGGGTTTCACTAAGATTTATTTATTCCTTACAATTACAGAAAAGTATGTGTAAGGGATGCAAGTTATATGTCATCCTAGCACTTGATGAAAAGGGTGAGACAGAAGGATTTAAAAACCCTCTGGTAGTATCAGAGTTTGCAGACGTATTTCTAAAGGAACTACCAGGTTTTCCACCAGAAATAGAACTTGAGTTTACCATAGATTTGAAACATGGAAACAAAATTGATTGTGAGAACGCCATATCGGATGTCAATGCATGAATTGCAGGAGTTGAAAATGCAACTGAAGGAATTGTTAGACTTGAGACTTATACCTCCAAGTGTGTCACCAGGGGTGTGCCAATTATTTTTGTTAGAAATAAGGATGGATCATGGAGGCTTCATATTTACTACTGTCAATTGAACAAAGATATGATCAAGAACCAATATACATTGCCAAGGATTGACGATTTATTTGATCAGATGAAGGGAGAAACTGTGTTTTCTAAGATCGACGTGAGATCATGATATTACCAGTTATAGATAAAACAGGAAGATATTCCTAAGACCGCATTTAAGACAAGATTCATACACTATGAGTTCATTGTTTTACCATTTGGATTGACGAATGCCCCAAGCGTATTTATGATTTTGATGAATGAGGTATTCTGTGAATACCTGGACAAGTTTGTTCAAGTATTTATTGATCACATACTGATTTATTCTCGGATGAAAGAAGATCATGACGAACAATTGAGATTGGTTCTACAGTGTCTGAGAGAAAACAAATTGTATGGGAAGCTATCAAAATGTTCTTCTTACCAATCAAAGATTCATTATTTGGGACATATCATATGTGGAGAAGGTATCGTTGTGGATCCAACGAAAGTAGAGGCTATTATGGAATGGCCAGCTCCAACTAATGTACTATAAGAATGTAGATTTATGGGATTAGCAGGTTATTACCGACGTTTTCTCAAAGGTTTTTCAAAGATAGCAAATACAATTATGAAATTGCAGAAGAAAAACAAGAAATTTGTATGGACTGAGAAATGCGCAGAAGCATTTCAAAATATCAAAGAGTTGTTAACGACAACACTGATATTGAAGGTTCCCGACATGGACAAAGAATTCTTGGTATGCACGGACGCATCCAAGGAAGGCCTAGGCGGATTTTTTATGCAAGATGGTTGAGTGATCGCTTACGTCTTAAGTAAATTGAGAAGGCATGAGGAAAACTATGCAACGCACGACTTGGATTTATTAGCGATCGTATATGACTTACGATTATGGAGACATTTTTTGATTGCACGAAAATTTGAATTAAAGACAGATCATTGTGGATTGCAGCATATTTTTACATAGAGTGACCTAAACGCGCGACAAAGGCAATGGTCATAACTACTAAGAGAATATGATTTCAAGATTACTTATATTAAAGGGACGACAAATAGAGTAGCAGATGCGTTGAGTCGGAGACCACGCATATTCTCGGTAATACCTCTTAAGACGAATATTCGAGAAAATATTCTAGCTTTACTGATAGATGATGACTGGTATAAAGAAGTTAAGGATAATATTGGACAAGATACCATGATGGTACTGTAGTTTGAAGGATATTCTTTGGACAACGATAGATTGTTGAGATATAATGACAGAATTTATGTACTGCCTAATGATGAATTAAGAAGTTTGATCTTAAGAGAAGCTCATCAAGCAGTATACATGGCTCATCCGAGAGTCACAAAGATGAAGGCATACCTTAATCCTTTATTATTCTGGAAAGGAATGAAAGCGGACATAGTTAGTTACATGGTGAGATGTCTAGAATGTCAGCAAGTGAATACTTTGAACATAGACATCCAATAGGGTTGTTATAGCCACACGTTATTTCTGAATCAAAATGGGAGGTCACTTTGATGGATTATATTGTTGGATTGCCACTAACGACAAGGAGACACGATTTGATTTTTGTGGTCATTGACACTCTGACGAAGAGTGCACACTTTATTCCAGAGCATATGACGTATCAGGCACCAGATATAGATAGAGTTTTTGTTAGCAAGATTGTGAGGTTGCATGAAGTACCAAGAAAGATCATATCCGATCGTGGATCGGTGTTTACAACATATCACCCAGAAACAGATGGACAAATAGAAAGAACGAACCATAAATTAGAGGATATGCTTCGGATGTATGTGATGGATCAACATAAGCATTGGGAGGACTTCTTTCCATTAGTAGAGTTTGCATACAACAATAGTTACGAGAGTACGATTAAGATTTTACTGTTTGAATTTCTTTACGGACGACCGTATCAGACGCCTCTGAGTTGTAACATACTAGGGGATAGGATTTTGGTAGGACCAAAAGTGATCCAAGAAATGGAATAACAGATGAAATTGATAAGACAGATGATTAAAGAAGCACAAGATCGATAGACGAGTTATGTTGATGTGCATCGCATTGACCACAGTTATGAGATTGACGAAAGAGTTTTCTTGCGGGTAAAATCGAATAAGAGTTCGATCAAGTTTGGAAAGGGTGTTAAACTCTCTCCTAGGTTTGTGGGACCTTTCGAGGTGGTGGAAAAGAAAAGACTTGTGGCTTATCGACTAGCCTTGCCTGATTCTTTGAGGCATATGCACGATGTATTTCATGTATCTGTTTTACGACATTATATTACCGATCTGTCACATGTTATTGAAATGAGTTCCTTCCAGGGGTCGGACGAGGGTACTCTCATGGTGGAACCAATCTGCATTCTAGACCATCGCACTCGACAGCTACGACATCGAATAGTCGATCAGGTCAAAGTCCAATGGGACAATTATAGTCCACAATCGGCTACATGGGAGGACACATATGAGATGCGTCAGCAGTTTCCTTATTTGTTTGATAGATTAGATATGTAGATCTATGTTAAATACATTTATTTACTTGCAATTATATACATTACAAACTTCAGGATGAAGTTTAAAACAAGAGAGGGTGTATGTAACATCCCGTTCTACTGAGCACACTTTCATTGACTTATTCTTTGAGGACACTTGTGTCCAAGTGATCCGATTATGGTACATTATGATTTCGTTTCGATTATGAGTTATATATGATGATGATGATGTATTGTGATTTAATGTCACTTTCATACGTATATGTATTGACAGATATTATTGACAAGTTCTCCTGAGTGTGCAGGACACATGACAGGTTATGGATGCTGATGGCATCAATGGACTTCCTTGGACTTCGGATTGAGTTAGGGAGTGGATTGTATTTTGTTTGAGTATTTCATTTTACTCACATGTGATATGTGATTGATTACAATATGATTTATTTATATGGATTATTGACACTGTTCTTGTCAGTGGATGCAGGCTTGATGATTCTTGCTAATCCGACTCACATCAGGAGTAAAGGGGTTATGCATAGAAAACAAACATTTGAGGAAGAGGTGTGGCAACATCCCTGTCACATCCTACTAGCACTCTCGCCATGACCTGAACTGTAGGTTAACGATTACCTAGTTCGTGAGGTACATGATGTCGTGAGCATAGAGTGAGACAGTCGCTCATGAGGAAATCGAAGGGGTGCACAATAAGGCAGAATCCTTATTCCTTAGAAGCCCTTAGTCCCTCACAAGGTCGACCAAGTGGAGTGTTGACTCCAAGTGTCGAACAAACTTCCAAAACTAGTCAAAGGCAAGTGGCACCCTTGGAGCATAGAGGTGCGTCTTGAAGGGCATGTCGCGTAGTTAAAATGTGAGTCAATAAATCTAGATATCCTAGAAAATTAATAAAATGCTTATACCTTGATAGGACAGAATATTAATTAATCAGTAAATTATAAACTTAAGAGTCTAAGCCTAAATCTAGTCTAAGTCTAAGTGTGAAATAAGTTAAATGATTTGAGATAAAAAAAACATTAATAAATTAGAATTTAAAAATAACAAATAATATTTAAATATATTAAGCATAATAATAAAAATTTATTAAAATAGATTTTGATAATTAAATTATAATAGGTTTTAGAAAAAAAACAATAAACCATTATAATTATAAAACTTTATAATAAAATAAATGAGTATATATTCATTTTAATTCATAATTTTTAGGCATCTAAATAATTATATAAATATGATTAAGTTTGTAAATTTTGTATTAAATTTGAAATAAAATTATATTATAATAATTCAATTTAAAATTATTTCAAGAAGACTCTATTATTGCAATAGAACGAACCTACATTTGTGTATGGTTACGTCACTTTTAATATACCAGCACACCGTTATTGCAATAGAACGAACCTATAATACTTTGATGAAATGTCCATTTCCGAATACTCCGTGCACCCAGAGGAACCTGTGGGGATTATCCTGTGGGAAATATGGCGCCGGCGCCGGGGCTGTGCCGGAATGTTTCCTCCATAGGAAAGGCTCCGGGGACCGAATAACAGTTCACGAGAACGGAACGAAAACTGCGCGTGAGAAGAGGGTCGCCGGAACGAGGCGGGAAAGCCCAAGACGCCCAAGGGTGTGAACGCGGAGGGCCAAAAAGTCTAACAGATAGACTAAGCCAAAAAAGTTTATTGCAATTTTCAAAGGTGGTTATAATTGTACAGCTTTAAGTGTTAGAAATAATGTTTTCCAGTTAACATCGATGACAACGCGTATTCGTCGGTTGGTGCAATTTTCAAAGGGAGTGAGTAAATATGTGTTATTATATAATAGGTTTTTAAATTTTTGGTCAATTTAGAATTTTGATCGATTTTTTGAACATTTGGGTTGGTTTAAAATGGGGCAAAATTTATAAGATAAGGTTTTGAAATGCATGAAACTTTAATCCATGCAAAATTCAGACTATCCCTAAAAATCTGATCAGATTCAGGCCCATTTTTTTACTGACCAAACTCAGACTATACCGAAAATCATCTGACGAGATTCAAACCCATTTTTTTACCTTGAAAAAAAGGTCAAGGTCAGGGTCTGTTTGCCAATTAACCTACTCCTTTTCAAAGGTTATTATAATTATACATCTCTAAGTTTTAGAAAAAGGGCGTAAGCTAAAGGCCAAATGAAATGAACATTTGCCGGCTGCCTTTTTCCGTGTCCTGACTCCCGTTGCCGATCATGTCAGAGCTCCGGTCGGCGACCAGTCTCATCTCCTGGCGGAGACCCTTCCGACTGTCGGCAGCAGCCATGCTCGGAAAACAACGACCTCCATCAATTCACGACCCATCCATACATCATCCATTAAATTTTGAATTTATTTAATGGCGCGCTTCAATCCATACATCATCCATTAAATTTTAAATTTCGAATTTAGTTAATGTCGCACTTCATTTGAAATCTGTCCTGGGAGAGTGTGAAGGAGGATGGAAAGGAGTTTCTTGACAGAAGTCGCTCCTGCCCCTATCTAACCGTGTGGTTGTACTCTGCCCATGCCCTCTGCTCATGCTCGGACTGCGCTCTTCTTTCGATCTGATCTGATTCTCTTCATGGAAGGCGGTTCACTCATATTTGCAGAAAACTTCTATCAGGGGAATACGCTTTTGTGGATGGTGATAATGCCAAGCCTTCATAAACAACCTTTTATTCTAAGTCACTGAGTGCATTCTCAAGATAATCCTGCCATGAAATCCTGGTTAGAGTTCTTTTCGAAGGAGTTTAGATCATCAAAGGAAATCTAGTGAAAATGGTCGTAGAGCATCCACAGCTTCTCCACTACAACATTACAGATGGTATACAGTCCCGAATCAATTTTTTTTTTAAGGAGCATTGGGTTGAATGATGCTGACATTGTGAAAGTTTTAACAAAACTACCTCAGATCTTGTCTTTGTCAATGGAGAAGAAATTGCGCCCCAAATATTTGTATTTAGTCAAATAACTTGAAAATGGAGTCGAGTCGTTGCGGCAGGCTCACACAATTCTTCAAGATTACCAGGCATTTCAACGATTGTTACTGGGCGAATTGGCAGTGGCACTCACTGATTGGCAAAAGTTACATTTTTAAGGCTAATTTTACCTATTGGCTCATGCAGGGTTTTGTAAACTATATTGGGCATTTTGGACCAATTTCCAAGCACATTACATGTTCATCATTTTTCATTATTTCAACAGGATGAAAGGGATTTTTGGAAGAGGCTATGTTAAAGCAGTCCAAAAACACCCTGTCCAGTGAAAAGAGGGAGGGAGAAAAGAGGGAGGGAGAGTGTGTTTTGGCCATATTAAAATCCAGCAAATTAGAAAACCAGAAGAGAAAAATTTATAAATTCCATTGTTGAGGCAATCTGACGAAACGATCCTATGAAATTAAAGTGTAAGAGTTGATTTAGAATCACACTGAAATGAAATTTTAGATAAATCTATACAAATTCCAAATACTACGACAGTTTAACGTACGAAGGGTTCAATATCGATTTGGTAGCGCGGTTGAAGTACCAAATTATTCAACAGTACAACAACGATCTTGGAATTTCAATTCTGAAATCAACATCCTTATGGTGGTGGTGATCTCTTCCTTGAGCATGATGACGCTGCCTTGCTCTTTAAGAAGATCACGCGTCGTTTCTTCCAAGTCTTCATTCACTATCGACAGGGAGAGGAAGACTTGATTTGTGGCTAAACCAGAGCATTTTGCGAATGACTCTCTCAGTTCCCTAAGTTTCTGGGGACTGTAGTCATCCCACACCTTACGATTCCTTGAGCCATTCAACACGGAATCTAGTCTGTTACACCTTACGATTCCTTGAGCCATTCAACACGGAATCTAGTCTGTTAATAACTAGTACCACTTTTTCGCACATCTGCGAACGGGCAATCCTGAACTCCTCCGCAGCTTTAGAAGTATAGCCCTCAAAATTAACCACTACTATGCACAAGTTTGCAACCTTCTCATAAGATTCCCAATTATAAATATATCCTCAGTGAACCTGTAAAGAGTAGTGGCCGAAGTGTGTGTCGTGAATCCCACATCTCCAACATTTTCGCCTAATATCGAATTGATAAGAGTAGTCTTACCAACGTTTTCAGGACCTATGAATGCTGCCATTCTTAAACCTTCTAATAACTTGTATGCGGATATTATTTTATACATCTTCCAGGCTCTGTTTCCTATGTCTTTCACAATGTCCTCAGGTAGCCATTTTCTACTCTTCATAGCCTGACCTTCACTGCGAACATGCTCATAGATTTTCTTCTCATAATACCAGGCATCCACTGACTCATTTTGCGATTAAGTGTTGCTCAGAAGGAAATTCAATGTTCCAAGTTTATTGTCACATATGCAGTAGAAGTATGAGCTACTTTCATTAGCAAACCTCGAAATGCACGATTCACTAGCTATCACAGAACATAGATTTTTTGGACAAGATCGGAGCAAGGTAGAAAGAAATACATATGATTTGTTGCGTACCCCTTTCGTTGATTGTGCAAAACTCAATGCATCCTTTAATGTTGCAACAGTACCAATTGGAATCGGCGTCTCCAACTTCTCTGTTAACAACTCTGTCATAGCCTCAAAATGTTTTCCCTTCGTTTCTAGAGAAATATCGAATGTCCAATGCCTGAAAACACTCTTAAGAGCTTTATACGCCTCCTTGTACTCTTCACTTTCTTTTAAACCCTCTGATTGCTGCACTAACAACAGTCTTCCCATGGCCCTGTTTAACGCATATGCAACATAACTGTCCCTCCATGCATCTTCAATGCGTACTTCAGCCTCTGTTGAGCCAAAGCAAGTCCTTACTTTCACAGATATATGTACTTGGTCCGTATAGAGTTCCCTTTCTTTTATGTAAGCTCTTAGAAGGATGCCATTGTCACATGAATCTTCAACAACCCACATTGTCACATGAAAGCTTCACATGAAACTCTTTCAACTCGGACAAGTCATGACCGCTTATGGCTATAAATCCTTCATAATTCCTTTGACCATGGTATACATTCAGAGTGCAGGATTGTATAGAAGGTTTAGACCCTATCTCCATGATGTTACTGATTGCAAATCTTCCTCTGCTGGTATCAGAAATGAACTCTTTCAAGTAATTTTCAACTTCGTGACATCGCCAGGCATTTACACTTACTACTTTTACATTTGGATTGACCGAGATCAAATCCTTTCCCTCATAATACAGGCCAACATATGCATAGTGAGGCTTTCCGAACTGATTTTTGCTCTACATTTCCTGAAGCTCCAATCTCTCCAAACAAGAAGGTAGATCCTCGGTATCTGGATTACAAGGTACAATAATTCTTATACCCATTAGCAGCCAGGGTATGGGATCAACACCATTCGCAACTGTAAACATACATTTACTGAGTTCTATGATTTTCTCACAGAACCGCTTGGCATCGTTGTCACAGAAATAGGGCGAGCCAAAGGCAATAGATATATGGCGTTTTGTCCCTTCCCGGGTGTTTAGCATGTAACATATTAGGAACAAATGTGCCAAAGCCCCAGCTAAGCCATGACCTGAAAATATTATCTTGTTTGCTTTATAATTTTGAAAATAAACCATACTAGGAAGATTACAGGTTATTCTCTCGAAAATTTCATTATGAAACAAACCTTGCAAATATTTGGCCACCTCACCGTAACTCTTAGAAAATTCATCTTTCCCTACTACATTGAAAGCAAACATATCTCGAATAGAAAACTGCCACCTGAACGCAACAAACAAAGTATTATTGTTGTTCTGCTTACATTCGCTCAATATAAAATCGGGTGCCATTAGTATGTTTTCCAAACCGACATGATAGTATGCTTGCTTTCTTTCGAGATTATCCAGGTTAGCCAACAATGATAATACAACTTCCTTGCTAATTTCATCGGAATTCGGTTGAAAATATGTTCTGGAAGCACTGCTGTAAGCACCCATTTTGGTTCTAATATTGATATTCAATTATGTAATCATGCATTGAGCATAAATTGTTGAAGAACGGTGGAAAGGTCGATGTATGTAAATACCATAAGGCTCATTCACACCAGCAATGCGGAATAAACCCCATAAAATTAAATATAAAACACAACGATGTCCAAAATCAAATGACACCAGGTGTCGATACGAACACTCCAGGTGTTGGGTCAATTCTTCAAACGTCCAACTGTTAAACAACAAATGCTAAATGCAAATTCTTATTACGAAATGCCAAGAAGTAAACAGGGTGCGCAAGTGTTGATGCAAACAATCAAATGTCTCCTTGATCGCCAAGTTGTAGAATGAGGAGGGAATTTTCAGAGATGGAAGGTGTATTGACGGAGTGTGGATGAAGAAGGCTTATTCTTTGCCATTTCAATTGCCTCTGTAATTTTAGAGAAAGATGCATTGTTCATTGGTGTCTCATTCAAATTTTTATGAACAGAAAATCATTGATAAGTCTGGTTGTAGTTCGGGACCATCGAAAGATTGTGCTTCTGATGTTGTGGAAAACATGACCCAAATCTTTATGGGGGCTCCATTGTCTACAAGACTTGTGTTGATCTGTTACTCATTCCCTTCAAATTGGTAAGAGGCCGCTAAATATAATTGTTCAGTACTCAGAAAGAAGAGATTCAAGTGAATGAATTTTAGCTGCAATCTTCGCCTTCAAAGGTATTATATTATGATCTCATTCTACACTTAAAGAGGATTTTGGACAATGTCTGATGTATGTTCCAGAATGAAAGTTATTTGGTTGCTCTGGGTTGTATCAAATCAACGCAAAAATGTGCCCATAATAAAAACATACTGCGTATAGATACTGCGTGTTTTTGTTATGGGCACGGTTTTGCGTTGATTTGATACAACCCAGAGCAACCAAATAACTTGCATTCTGGAACATACATCGGACATTGTCCAAAATCCTCTTTAAGTGTAGAATGAGATCCTAATATGATACCTTTGAAGGTGAAGATTGCAGCTAAAATTCATTCACTTGAATCTCTTCTTTCTGGGTACTGAACAATTATACTTGGCAGCCTCTTACCAATTTGAAGGGAATGAGTAATAGATCAACACAAGTCTTGTAGACAATGGAGCCCCCAGAAAGATTTGGGTCATGTTTTCCACAACATCAGAAGCACAATCTTTCGATGGTCCCGAACTACAACCAGAATTATCAATGATTTTCTGTTCAGAAAAATTTGAATGAGACACCAATGAACAATGCATCTTTCTCTAAAATTATAGAGGCAATTGAAATGGCAAAGAATAAGCCTTCTTCATCCACACTTCGTCAATACACCTTCCATCTCTGAAAATTCCCTCCTCATTCTACAACTTGGCGATCAAGGAGACATTTGATTGTTTGCATCAACACTTGCGCACCATGTTTACTTCTTGGCAATTCGTAATAAGAATTTGCATTTAGCATTTGTTGTTTAACAGTTGGACGTTTGAAGAATTGACCCAACACCTTGAGTGTTCGTATCGACACCTGCTGTCATTTGTTTTTGGATAGCGCTGTGTTTTATATTTAATTTTATGGGGTTTATTCCGCATTGTTGGTGTGAATGAGCCTTATGGTATTTACATACATCGACCTTTCCTCCGTTCTTCAACAATTTATGCTCAATGCATGATTACAGAATTGAATATCAATATTATGGGTGCTTACAGCAGTGCTTCCAGAACAGATTTTCAACCGAATTCCGATGAAATTAGCAAGGCAATTGTATTATCATTGTTGGCTAACCTGGATAATCTCGAAAGAAAGCAAGCATACTATCATGTCGGTTTGGAAAACATACTAATGACACCCGATTTTATATTGAGCGAATGTAAGCAAAACAACAATAATACTTTGTTTGTTGTGTTCAGGTGGCAGTTTTCTATTCGAGATATGTTTGCTTTCAATGTAGCAGGGAAAGATGAATTTTCTAAGAGTTACGGTGAGGTGGCCAAAGAATTGCAAAGTTTGTTTCATAATGAAATTTTCAAGAGAATAACCTGTAATCTTCCTAGTATGGTTTATTTTCAAAATTATAAAGCAGACAAGATAATATTTTCAGGTCATGGCTTAGCTGGGGCACTAGCACATTTGTTCCTAATATGTTACATGCTAAACACCCGGGAAGGGACAAAACGCCATATATCTATTGCCTTTGGCTCACCCTATTTCTGTGACAACGATGCCAAGCGGTTCTGTGAGAAAATCATAGAACTCAGTAAACATATGTTTACACTTGCGAATGGTGTTGATCCCATACCCTGGCTGCTAACGGGTATAAGAATGATTGTACCTTGTAATCCAGATACCGAGGATCTACCTTCTTGTTTGGAGAGATTGGAGCTTCAGGAAATGCAGAGCAAAAATCAGTCCAGAAAGCCTCACTCTGCATATGTTGGCCTGTATTATGAGGGAAAGGATTTGATCTCTGTCAATCCAAATGTAAAAGTAGTAAGTGTAAATGCCTGGCGATGTCACGAAGTTGAAAATTACTTGAAAGAGTTCATTTCTGATACCAGCAGAGGAAGATTTGCAATCAGTAACATCATGAAGATAGGGTCTAAACCTTCTATACAATCCTGCACTCTAAATGTTTACCAAGGTCAAAGGAATTCTGAAGGATTTATAGCCATAAGCGGTCATGACTTGTCCGAGTTGAAAGAGTTTCATGTGAAGCTTTCATGTGACAATGTGGGTTGTTGAAGATTCATGTGACAATGGCATCCTTCTAAGAGCTTCCATAAAAGAAAGGGAACTCTATACGGACCAAATACATATATCTGTGAAAGTAAGGACTTGCTTCGGCTCAACAGAGGCCGAAGTACGCGTTGAAGACGCATGGAGGGACAGTTATGTTGCATATGCGTTAAACAGGGCCATGGGAAGACTGTTGTTAGTGCAGCAATCAAAGGGTTTAAAAGAAAGTGAAGAGTACAAGGAGGCGTATAAATATCTTAAGAGTGTTTTCGGGCATTGGACATTCGATATTTCTCTGGAAACGAAGGGAAATCATTTTGAGGCTATGACAAAGTTGTTAACAGAGAAGCTGGAGACGCCGATTCCAATCGGTATTGTTGCAACATTAAAGGATGCATTGAGTTTTGCACAATCAACGGAAGGGGTACACAACAAATCATATGTACTTCTTTCTACCTTGCTCTGGTCTTGTCCAGAAAATATATGATCTGTGATAGCTAGTGAATCCTGCATTTTGAGGTTTGCTAATGAAAGTAGCTCATACTTCTACTACATATGTGACAATAAACTTGGAACATTGAATTTCCTTCTGAGCGACACTGAATCGCAAAATGAGTCAGTGGATGCCTGGTATTATGAGAAGAAAATCTACGAGCATGTTTGCAGTGAAGGTCGGGCTATGAAGAGTAGAAAATGGCTACCTGAGGACAGAGTGAAAGACATAGGAAACAGAGCCTGGAAGATGTGTATAAAATAATATCTGCATACAAGTTATTAGAAGGTTTAAGAATGGCAGCATTCATAGGTTCTGAAAACGTTGGTAAGACCACTCTTATCAATTCGATATTAGGCGAAAATGTTGGAGATGTGGGATTCACGACACACACTTCGGCCGCTACTCTTTACAGGTTCACTGAGGATATATTTATAATTGATTTTCTTGGCACCAATGCGGGTGGAGAAAGAGCTTGTCTCTCGAAGGTTTGGGAATATTATGAGAAGGTTGCAGACTTGTGCATATTAGTGGTTAATTTTGAGGGCTATACTTCTAAAGCTGCGGAGGAGTTCAGGATTGCCCGTTCACGGATGTGCGAAAAAGTGGTACTAGTTATTAACATACTAGATTCCATGTTGAATGGCTCAAGGAATCGTAAGGTGTGGGATGAGTACAGCCCCCAGAAACTTAAGGAACTGAGAGAGTCATTCGCAAAATGCTCTGGTTTAGACACAAATCAAGTCTTCCTCTCCGTGTCGATAGCGAATGAAGACTTGGAAGAAATGACGCGCGATCTTCTTAAAGAGCAAGGCAGCGTCATCATGCTCAAGGAAGAGATCACCACCACCATAAGGATGCTGATTTCAGAATTGAAATTCCAAGATCGTTGTTGTACTGTTGAATAATTTGGTATAACTTCAACCGCGCTACCAAATCGATATTGAACCCTTCGTATGTTAAACTATCGTAGTATTTGGAATTTGTATAGATTTATCTAAAATTTCATTTCAGTGTGATTCTAAATCAACTCTTACACTTTAATTTCATAGGATCGTTTCGTCAGATTGCCTCAACAATGGAATTTATAAATTTTTCTCTTCTGGTTTTCTAATTTGCTGGATTTTAATATGGCCAAAACACACTCTCCCTCCCTCTTTTCACTGGATAGGGTGTTTTTGGACTCCTTTAACATAGCCTCTTCCATTAATCCCTTTCATCCCGTTGAAATAATGAAAAATGATGAACATGTAATGTGCTTGGAAATTGGGCCAAAAGGCCCAATATAGTTTACAAAACCCTACATGAGCCGATAGGCAAAATTAGCCTTAAAAATGTAACTTTTGCTAATCAGTGAGTCCCACTGCCAATTCGCCCAGTAACAATCGTTGAAATGCCTGGTAATCTTGAAGAATTGTGTGAGCCTGCCGCAACGACTAGACTCCATTTTCAAGTTATTTGACTAAATACAAATATTTGGGGCACAATTTTTTCTCCATTGACAAAGACAAGATCTGAGGTAGTTTTGTTAAAACTTTCACAATGTCAGCATCATTCAACCCAATGCTCCTTAAAAAAAAATTGATTCTGGACTGTATACCATCTGTAATGTTGTAGTGGAGAAACTGTGGATGCTCTGCGACCATTTTCACTGGATTTCCTTTGATGATCTAAACTCCTTTGAAAAGAAATCTAACCAGGATTTCATGGCAGGAGTATCTCGAGAATGCACTCAGTGACTTAGAATAAAAGGTTGTTTATGAAGGCTTGGCATTATCACCATCCATAGAAGCGTATTCCCCTAATAGAAGTTTTCTGCAAATATGAGTGAACCACCTTCCCTGAAGAGAATCGGATCAGATCAGAAGAAGAGCGCAGTCCGAGCATGAGCAGAGTACAACCAGACGGCTAGATTGGGGCAGGAGTGACTTCTGTCAAGAAACTCCTTTCCATCCTCCTTCACACCCTCCCAGGATAGATTTCAAATGAAGCGCGCCATTAAATAAATTCGAAATTTAAAATTTAATGGATGATGTATGGATTAAAGCGCGCCATTAAATAAATTCAAAATTTAATGGATGATGTATGGATGGGTCGTGAATTGATGGAGGTCGTCATTTCCCGAGCATGGAAGCTGCCGATAGTCAGAAGGGTCTCCTCTAGGAGATGAGACTGGTCATCGGCCGGAGCTCTGACATAATCAGCAACGGGAGTCAGGACACGGAAAAAGGCAGCCAACAGAGGTTCATTTTGTTTGGCCTTTAGCCTACGCCTATATCCAGAGGGGGGTAGGGTATGTATACCTTCGTAGACTTTACCAGTGAAATCGTTGGGCGGAGAAGGGTCCCTTGTCCCACAAACAAGGGGGTCTCATACACCAATTTGGTGTGCTGGCTTGGCCGTGACCTTAAAAATAGATTATTATTATTATTATTATTATTTAAAATAGTCATCAAACAAATGAATGCAGAGGACAGAGAAGTGGATAGAAGTTTGTAACGTTGTAAGGGATTCAGTACGTACGTTACTTAAATATTTTCTCTTTCTCACAACCTTCACCTTCCATATTGTACTTTGGTGAAAATTATCCACCATGGTAACCGACACCCTACATTATTTATTATTTCCATGTTTCTTTAGAATTTCTATTGGCGTAGCCTATCTGTTAGACTTGTTCGCACTCGTAATTCACACATCCTGCATCCTCGACGTCGACACCTAAATTCGACAACCCTTGCCCTTCTGCATCGTTTTGGTTTATGTTTCCATTTTCAGTTTGTAGAATGGATGTATAACAATGTTAATGCAACTTTGTCGCTTCTTCCTCATTTGAATTCAAATTTCAAATTTCGATTTCGATTGTAAAACCTCAATGGATGCAAGCATTCATCGTCATAGACAGAGGCACACTTCCCATTTTCTATTGTCATCCTATCTGTAAATCCACATGGATTTCCTTTGCAATGTTGGGACCGATAAGCTTCTTACTTCCTTAGTACAGTGGCTCACAACGACTATGATTGTTGAATGTTTGAATTCCTGTAATATATTCTTGCTAATTATGTGGCTCTTAATGTGCAGAGTTACACTTCTTGTGCATCTAGTGTTGCAGGGAGGATGTTGAGGAATGAAACAGTTAAAGCTATAGAGATGGCGAGGGAAAACTTTACTCTGTTTTTGAAAGCATGACGTTGAAGATCTAAAGTGCAGAGGGGCCCTCCTAGTTCAGAGGATGGTGATGAATAACTTTAGATAGGTAGGCTACAACGCAACCATCTACAATTCTTAGTTCAAATATATCATTGGAGGTTTTCATCATGGGGTGATAAAAGCATGATCGTTCAAACTATTTTTGGATAATCACTTGAATGTTTTGAAACGTTCAATTTTTTGAGTGGACACTCCACTCATCATCAAGGACATTTGAAGTTTAACATGTAAGAAACCAGAGATGAAGTTTATATTTAAAGAAAATTAAGGTTGTGACACTTGAGGAAATGATTTAGACATTGCCCTTAATTATTATTAAAATAGGGAAGGTGAGATGACCGTTTGGCAGAAAATAGAATTATTAACGACTAAATGAAAATGGAATAATCTAGATCCATATTGGTAATAAATGATAAAAATAATAATAAAATGAAATAATGAAAATGATAGTTTGGGTTTAATGAAGATAATGTTTAAAGGGGGAAATAAAGAAGACCCACAAATGAAAAGATTAATAGTTACCAACTAAATAAGAATTAGATTAGGTGTTAAAATGGAAAATAAAAAGATATGAATGTTAATGGTTAGGATAGATAAATAAACAAATGGGTAATGAGATTAATAAAGTTGTAGAAAAAGAATGTTAAAAAGTAGGAGAATGAATATATGCTAATAATAAAGGTAAAAAATAAATTAATTATTAATCAAAAGATCCGGTAAAGATGAACAACAAAGATAACACATAATTAGGTGGAGGATAATAAACTAAAGAAAGATGTTGAAACTAAGCAAACCGTGAAAGTTGTTTAATAATAGAAAAAAGTGATCAATAGATAGGGGAAGAATGGTGATGAAATCCAAGAGTTAAAATACATAGGTCATGAGAAAACAAATAAAGGTAGGGAAGTTTGGCTAAGTTTGTAGCCATCCTCACGATTGAAATTATTAGGATGTTTTTCAATTTTGATGGCTTCTCGAATAAAGCTAGAGGAGTAATGAAGGACAGAGGCGAGAATTTTGGTTGAAGGAGTGTTCTACGATAACTAATTTGGAGATCTGGTTATGGGTGGTATCAACTATATGTTCTTTAAGACGGGCTTTGAAGGATCTATTGGTTTGGCCTATGTAGGATTTTCCACATGACCAAGGGATTTGGTAAACACTTGGACCAAGAGGAGAGTGATTTAAGTTTAGGTTGGTTGGCTAAGCGAAAGGCTTTGTTGATTTTAAAGAGAGAGTATTCATTGAACAAAAGGGATTTGGTAATGTGGGCTTTCTCCTAAGCAAGGAATTGAGGAGTTGAAATGTTGTTGGCTCGAGTAATTAGGGTTTTGAGGATAGTGGATATTTGGGCAGAATGATGGTGGGAACTAAGATGGAGGTATATGTCAGTGTGAATCTTCTTCTTGTAAATTTGGTGGGAAAGGAAACCATATGGAAGGCGGAACATAAAAACATCCAACAAGAAAAAGGATTTGTCCTTTTGGGTTTCCAACTTGTTCACTTGTTTTCCAACTTTCTTTAATGTGGACATTCGGAGATGAAATTCCTTTTTCTTTCTTCTTACAAGTGAGTACAAGTACATGGAAGTAATATTGACAAGCACAAATTCAAGCTGAGCCATTTTTTGTTTGTGGACTTGGATGTCTACAACAAATGTTAAATCTCACCTACAAAATGCAGTTTTTTAGTTGACGAGGAACTATTCAAAATTGTAATTTAAAGAGTAAATCAAACGCTAAGTTGAAATAAATAATGCAAATTTCACATGAAGACTTTTGGGAATATGAAACCTTACTTTCGTTCGTTTATTTTTCAATGACATGAGGAAAACACTTTCCTTTCCAACTTTCCAGTTACAATAAATAATGCAAATTTCACAGGAGGACTTTTGGGAATACGAAACCTTAGTTTCGTTCATTTATTTTTTAACGACTTGAAAACAAACACCTTTCTTTCCAACTTTCCACTATGTTCAAACTTCTCAATCTTTTTTGGTCTTAACGAATACTTTATATCTCAAACCATGAAAGAAGAGAGCAACGCTGAATAGTTCATCCGCTCATCACCCTATCCACGGTTTGGTCTTTATCAAATCACCAACTCTATTTTAATGAGAACTTTGATTTTTCAAATAACTCTGCAAGAACTCATTTCTCAAATGACTCTCATAAGAGAACCTTCATAAATACATTTTTCATAAAAGCAACACTAACTTCATTGCGCTTTTACAACGCTATTTACAAATAGGAAATTAAATAAGAATATTATTTTAAAATAAAATTCATTTTAACCAACACAAATAAATATAAGAAAACTCATTCATTTAGAAATATGTTATAACTGTGTTTTAAGTTTTGTTTAATTATTCTATGTTTTTTTTTCTCTTCCAACAACATAAATTAGCATGAAATCACAATTTTTTGTTGTTTAAATTGCATTTTTTAGTGCAGAAATGGATTCACCTAAAAAACTCCTAGAAAACTCTGATTATCCAAATTTAACCACTCAAATATTCAGATTTCAAAAAAATATCCCTCCAAAAAATGGGTGAAAAAGACAAAAACATAGCACATTTAGACTACGACTTATTATAACATTTCAAACTATATTTTATAAATAAATAAATAAATAACCATTTAATTATCAAGATGTAATAACCATGTTTTATCATTTTCATTATAATATTTCAAATTAATATTTTATAAATAGAAAACTATTATTTTTAATTTATGGTTTTTATAATATTAATTTTATTGTATTTTTAGCATGTCATGATGATTTTGTAACTTTATAATATTAATTTTGCTTCATTTTTATATTTTTGAAGAGTATTTTTTTAACATGTTGATATTTTTTTTAATCTAAAAAGCACGTATTCTATTATATTTAAAAAAAATACACTTAGGCTAGGGGACCTGCCAAAAATTGGAAACCAAGTCTGTTTCTCGGCCTCAAATCACAAAAATTCCATATCAGTTTAATGGTAAAGGTTAGTGAGGAGTCTGTCCATAAGACAAAAAAACTATTTGCCAGATGCGATAAGAGCGTAGACAACTAAACAAGCCGAACTTAAGTCCCAAAACTTGATACTAACAACATAGTTATGTCGATACTAACAACATAGCTATGATTTAATAGTCTTAAAAGGTGAAGGAAATGCATAAACTAGATATCCAGCAACCCTTTAACGAGTCTCGTTTTCCGTAATCATGCCCTTGGTTGGCTTAGCGTCGCAGGGGCCAACCGGATTCACCCTTGACTATGGTTATGTGTCGACTTCAATTAGGCATGAAATAGAGAGAGGTTTATCTCCCTCTATATATCTCTCCATCTCACTCTCAACCTCTCTTCTTCTCTTCCCAACTCTCTTCCTCCCTCCCCTTCTTTCTCTAACCCCCGCTCTCTCTACCCTATCCCTCTATCTCTCCATCTCACTCTCAAGATCTCTTCTACTCTTATTGGTTCTTTCCCTCCCTCCCCTTATCTCCCTCTCCCCCCCTCTCTTTCTTTAATGTACTCCTCTCTCCCCCTCACTTTGCATCCCCCTCCATTTCTTGCTCATTGTACTCCCTCCCTCTCTCTCCTATACTCTCCCCCCATTTCTCTCTTTATATCTCTCTACCCCCCTTCCCTCTATCTCCCCCTTCCTATCACACTCAGCCTCACTCTCTCTCTACCCCCTCATCCCTCTCCCCCTCTCTCCCTCCCTCCCACTATCTCTCCCCTCTCTCTCACATAC
>JASDQU010439110.1:8674-19464 GCA_032191745.1 Picea mariana | reverse complement strand
CACTATCTCTCCTCTCTTTCTCTCTTACATCTACCACATATTTCTCTCTCTCCTTGTTGTTAGTCTCTCTCTCTCTCTCGCTCTCTCTCTCTCTCTACCCTTCTTTATGTAATGCCCATGTTTCCCCCATCTTGTAAATATAACTAGAACTTGCCAAAAGACTATGGAAGACTAAAGATGTGTGAATGTTGGATTTGATGAACCTTTTGTTATAAAAGGTAATATATGTATTTATGTTATTAATTAAAATGGATAGTGTTTCATAATTGTTGAAAATGGGGTTTTCCAAGATAGATCATGATGCTATGAGAGAGAGAGAGATGGTGCGGAGAACTAGAAATGGTTGAGATGACCCCCACCAAACCAGTACCTCAATGGATTTAATTGCTCAGACCCAGAACAGTCCTTTGTCCCAGAAATGAATTATGAGTCAGGTTGGTAGTTGGAAAAGTCCTCCTCAAGAGTTAATAAGGATATGGGGTAGAGTACCCATCTGCAAGATGGTGCCAAACCCCCTTCTCCTTGGGATGCGTGACCTTTCGGTCAAGGATCTTCAATTCTCGGAGCTGAATTAGCTCTCTGAAACCTTAATGGTCTCGCTTGTAAATAACCACATGCCTTTTATGTCTTTCGATGCAAGTTCTGTAACACTCGCGATCTCTTCTTCTCACTACTGAACGATCATGACTCGGGCACTAGCTCCTCCTCTGTTAAATCCTTTCCGCATGTGACCTCGGGCTATGTCCACACATGATTTTGGGCACAGTCGAAAGTGGATTGGGATCAACCCACTTTTCTCCCCGCAATTCACTACCAATCGCCACACGTCCTTTTTGCAACACCATGGTTTCAATTGTGGCCCGCTATCAATTTTTTAACATCCGAGTACTATCCATCCCCGCAATCCTTCATGATCACCGATCTCAAGATCTTGACGACGCTTATGAACTTGACGGTTCAAATCTTCCCTTTCCCAATCTACGGATCAAAATTAACCCTTCTAAATTAACTGCTGTGATTTATTCCGTGATTCGGGCTTCGGGAGTTTCAAATCTCAACTCATGCTTTCTCCACAATGGCTATCTCCCGAAATAAAAGATCCCTTGACATTTGTTATAAGGATACAAATCTGCAATGTTGAATATCGATGATATTCCAACATTGTCCGACAACTCTATCTCATAAACATTTGCTGCAAATTTCCTAAGGATATTGCATGGTCCTATCTTCTTCATCTTCAAATTATTATATAATCCTCTTGGAAACCTCTCCTTCCTCAAATGAGCTAAAACTTCATCTCCCACTTCAAATTGAATTTCCCTTCTTTTCTGATCAACTTTGTCCTTATACTTTTGATTAATATCATGTATCTTCCTCCTAACTTGATCATGAAGTCTTAGCATTTCTGTAGCAAAATCTTTTGCTCCAATACTCTTGAATTCATCTTGTTTCAACTCTCTCAATTCTGCAATCCCTCTTGGTTGTCTTCCATATACTATCTCAAATGGACTTTTTTCAGTGCTTCTATTAAATGAATTGTTAAATGCAAATTCTCTTTGTGCCAAAATCTGATCCCACTGACGACCTTGTTCAATGGCTAAGCCCCTTAACAAATTTCCCAGACTCTTGTTCACCACTTCAGTCTGTCAGTCTGTCTAAGGGTGATATGATGAACTAAAAGATAAAATAGTTCCCAGCCTCTTCCATAGAGTCCTCCAAAAGTGTCCTACAAACTTAGTGTCCCTGTCTGAGACTATACTTCTGGGCAATCCATGTAATCTTACAACTTCTATGGAAAACACATTGTCTATGTGTGTAGCATCATTTGTCTTCTGGCATGGTATGAAATGTGCCATCTTAGAGAATCTATCGACCACAATGAATATGGAGTCAATTCCCTTCTGGGTTCTAGGTAATCCCAATACAAAATCCATACTAATTGCATCCCAAGGCCTTTCTGGAATAGGAAATGGATGATACAAACCAATATTTTGTCTCTTTCCTTTTTCATGTTGACAAATCTTACATCGATATACAAATTTCTTCACATCTACCCTCATACCCGGCCAATAATACAAACTACTTAGCTGTGCAAATGTTTTGTCATGGCTGAAATGTCCAGCTAGACCTCCACTATGCTTTTCTTTCAACAAATTATCTCTCATTGAGCATCTTGGTATACACAATTAGCTTTCTTTAAATAACAATCCATCCTGGATCAAATATTTTTCCCATGAGTTGTTATCCCTCAACAAAGGATTTTCATATGCTTCATAAGCTTCCTTAAAATCTGGATCTTCCTGATACATTTCCTTAAGTTGCTCAAACCCTAAGGTCTTCACTTGGAATTCTTGTACAACCAAATTCCTCCTGCTCAAAACATCAGCAACTTTATTAGCACTTCCAGAAATATGTTTAATGACAAAAGTAAAATTCTTCATGAATTCTACCCACTTAGCATGCCTCTGATTCAACTTCTCTTGCCTAGTAATAAATTGTAAAACATGATTATCACTATACAAGACAAACTCTTTTGGAATTAAATAATGTCTCCATTTCTTCAAAGCTTGAATCACTGCATAAAACTCCTTGTCATATGTAGAATATTTCTCCTTAGCATCATTCCACTTTTCATTAAAATAAGCAACTGGCCTATTATCTTGACTCAAAACTGCTCCAATGGCTAATCCACTTGCATCACACCTCACCTGAAATGTTTTTTCCAAAATCGGGTAATACCAAAATTGGTTGTTATGTTATCTTACTTTTCAACACTTTTAATCTTTTCTCATCCTCCTCTGTCCAATTAAAATACTCGTGTTTCTTCTTAACAGTATCCATCATGGGTGCACATATAGCACTAAAATTTCTGATAAACTTTCTATAAAAACTTGCTAACCCATGGAAACTTCTCACCTCAAATATGTTCCTTGGTGATGGCCATTCTTTGATTGCTCTCACCTTTTCTGAATCCATCTTCAATTAATTCGAAGAGATCACAAAACCCAAATATATGAGTTATGTCTTCATAAAAGAGTTTTTCTTCAAGATTAATAACAACTTTTCTTATTGCAATCTCCTCATCACTAATGTCAAGTGATTTAAATGTTCTTCCCCTATTTTGCTGAAAACTAATATATCATCCAAGTATACAATGACAAATTTACCTATGAAGTCTTTCAGTACTTCATTCATCAACCTCATAAATGTGCTTGGGGCATTTGTCAATCCAAATGGCATGGCTAGCCATTCAAACAAACCTTCATTTTTCTTGAATGATGTCTTCCATTCATCTCCCTCTCTCATTCTTATCTGATGATATCCACTCTTCAAGTCTATTTTTGAAAAATAGCTTGCTCCACTCAAACAATCCATCAAATCATCCATCCTGGGTAAAGGAAATCTATACCTAATGGTAATCTTGTTGATGGCTCTGGAATCTATAGACATTCTCCATCCTCCATATTTCTTTGGACTCAATATAGTTGACATTGCACATGGGCTTAGACTTTCCCTAACTAAACCTTTATCCAACAACTCCTGAACTTGATTCTTAACTTCTTCATTTTCTCGAGGTGTTAGCCTATACACTGCTTTATTTGGTAAACTAGCTCTTGATAATACTCATAATAGGTGGTAATGAGTGAGGCAACTCATCCACTACTATGTCAGAAAAATTCTCTAACAATTCTTGTATTTCTTCAGGTAAATCATTCATAGAAGTATTGGTAAGGATAACTCTTGGCTTCCTTACTACAATAAATTGCATTTCTTGATCTTTCTTAATCTCCTTCAAGAGTTCCTTCCCACTCATGAGAAGTATTCTTGTACTGGCTTCTTCCTTTTCTTTCTTCTCTTCTATTGGCGGTAACATGTGTGTTCTACCATTTTTCTCTAGAGTGTAAGTATTTTTTCTCCCATCATGAATGACATTCCTATCAAACTGCCATGGTCTTCCCAACAAAATATGACAAACATCCATGAGAATTACATCACACATAATCTCATCTTTATAGCCTCCTATTTTAAATTCAACTTTGCATTGTTGACTTACCATTACTTGATGTCCTTTCTGCAACCACGATACTTTATATGGACTTGGGTGTGCATTTGTCTCCAACTCCATCTTCTCCACCATTTATGTAGATACTAAATTATCAATTGTCTCACTATCTATAATCATTTTGCAAACTTTGTCCTTTGTTTTACAAGAAGTCCTGAACAACCTCGTTCGCTGAACTAAGCCTTCTATTTTTTGCTCTGGCTTTAGAATAACTTTCCTCATCATAAGTTTTTGTCCTCCTTCTACTGCTTTTTCTTCCACATTCTTCCAGGCTTCAGAAATGTGTGATTCTCCTCCTCCTTCTTTCTTCCTCTCAGGGCATTCCCAAGACATGTGTCTTATCTTTCCACAGGCATAGCATTTAACTCCACCTCCACTACCTCTTCCTCTTCCTCGAGGAAACGAGTTTCTCCCACCAAACGGTCTTCTTTGGGAACTTCCTCCTCTTTCAAAGTGACCATATGATTTCTCACTCTCTTCCTTGGGTTTCAGTGCCTTATCATAGATAATTCCCTTACCTCTATTTGAGCCTCTGCTTTTGTTTCGCTGACTCTGGTTTCTGGCCAACTTTTCTTCTGCCTTTAGTGCAATCTGATAAGCATATTCCACTATCCTCACATTCATCATGTTGATCTCATCCTGGATTTCATATCTCAAGCCATTTATATACTTGACAACTTTTTCATCATCATTCTCTCTTTGTTCAGTCCTAATATTCAGCCTATAGAATTCTTTTGTATACTCTTTCACTGTCATACCCCTATGTCTCAGGTTCTGCAATTTTATGAAAAGATTTTTCTGGTAATCCTTATGTATGAATTTAACCTTCAGTTTGGCTACCATTCTATCCCAATTATTTATATTTTGTTTACCTTTGTTCCTCCTCTCTGCCTGCAGTTCATCCCACCACAGTGTTGCATGTCCCTTTAATTTGGTGACAGCATGTCTCATCTTCTTTCCTTCATCGACATATTCATAGTCGAAATACTTGTCCATGGACCTTATCTAGTCCAACAACTCTTCGACATCCAAATTACCTTCATACATTGGGACGTCCATCTGTGCTCTAGCTCCCAACTTCACAACAACTTTCAATAAGCGTTCTTCCGTCACATATTCTCCTGTAGCTTCTTCAACCTCTAATTCTTCTCTTTCTGCATCACTGACGTCTTCAGCAACAACTGTTCTTTTTTCATTGCTTCCATCGCTTCCAACCTTGCGTGAAGCTCTCTCATTTCTCTTCCTACAACATGGTTTTCTAGAGTTGGTTCTACGCGTACCCTCGACGACATTGCTTCAACTGTTCCTATACATCGAGTACAACTTCAATCTTGTTCAGGCACTGATACCACTTGGTTCCAACCCCCCTTCTCCTTCGGCTGCGTGACCTCCTGGTCAAGGATCTTCAATTCTCGGAGCTGAATTATCTCTCTGAAACCTTAATGGTCTCGCTTGTAAATAACCACATGCCTTTTCTGTCTTTCGATGCAAGTTATGTAACACTTGCGATCTCTTCTTCTCACTACTGAACGATAACGATTCGGGCACTAACTCCTCCTTCCCGCATGTGACCTCGGGCTATGTCCACACACGATTTCGGGCGCGGTCGAAAGTGGTTTGGGATCAACCCACTTTTCTCCCTGCAATTCACTACCAATCGCCACACATCCTTTTTGTAATACCATGGTTTCAATTGTGGCCCGCTATCAAATTTTTAACATCCAAGTACTTCCTGTCCCCGCAATCCTTCGTGATCGTCAATATCAAGATATCGATGATGTTTCTGAACCTAACGGTTCAGATCTGCCCTTTCCCAATCTATGGATCAAAATTAACCCTTCTAAATCAACCACTGTGATTTATTATGTGATTCAGGCTTCGGGAGTTTCAAATATCAACTCTTGCTTTCTCCACAATGGCTATCTCCGGAAATAAAAGATCTGTTGACATTTTTCCTCCTCAAATCAAGGATTATAATTTACGTCAGACCTTCAGGGTTTAGAGATTTCAATTCTCAACTTCCCAGAGTATTTTTATCCGGAGTTCGCGATCTGTCGCCACACGTCCCTCTGGATCTGACGGTCCAAATTTACTTCGGGTCTTCGGCGATCTCTAATCCTTGGTGTACACAGAGTTTAAAGCTTGTGCACGTTTCTTAGATCCAATGGTCTGAAATGATTCAGATCCTTTTGGATAAATCTTAACCCTTTGTCTTGTCCAACATCCACAAATTCTTCTTTTGAAGGATTTCTTTGACACTTACTCAATTTCTAGTCCTGTGCACTCTTTGAAACTGACCTCTGCACTTTCTTATGAGAAAAAACCAAGTTATTTTTCCAAGTCAAAGAATTCACATACGCACTCCTTGCGCTTAATATGCACACTCTGCATACAAAAGTTCCACGCTATCTCTTCTGAGCTTTGAGTAAAAAAAGACTCTCTCACACGCACTCCTTGTGTTTGGTATGCACTCCTTGCATAACTTACAGAAGAGAAAACAATTGAAAATTATTCAATTCTTCATAAATTCATTCCTTCACCATGAACACCATACATCCACAAAACACATAACAACAGTAAAACTGTAAAACAATATCAACACTGTACAATTGGATAAATTTCCTCTGTTCTATTCATTTCAGAAATAAATACATGATTACAACTTCTGTCTCTTACAAAACTACAATGAAAACTTGTCTAAGGACCTATATCTTCCTCGCTCTTATTCCTCCTATCTAAATTCTATCACACTCTACTCTAGTGGTTACCTACTCAGCTTAATTAATGCAACCTAATGACTAATACGGGATAATATCCTACACCTGTAATATATTACAGTCGTGTAATGATTTACAATGATTTGTCAGTTCAAAATGGTGGCCTGACTTTACATACATCTAATTAATTAACGAGAGATTTAAAAAATCTCCACACCGCTACCAAGCTGGTTAAGAGTCGGTTTGGCTCTTTCAATGCGTTGATGTGTCGACTTCGCTTCCACATCCGCTTTGTTTTGATTTGATAGTGATTCTTCTGTATCACAAGACTTCTAGACCTGACCACGAGGTGGGGATTTGGACCCACGCAATCGTGCTGAGGAAGGAAAGAAAGGAAGTAATTTCGTGGGCTGAGGCAGATCTGCGAGGAAACAGAGTAGAGAGACCAATCTCCAGAAGAGAGAAGAGCGTTGTAGCTCTCTAGTTCGAAGGAGAACTAAGAAACAAGCTCGTTTTTGGTGCAAGAGGCTACTAGCAACATTTTCCATCGAATATGATAAACAGGGCTAATGAGTGACTATGGAAGTACTCGTGCAGACCCCCTTGCTTGGTATAGAGAAAACCGGTTGCCAAGTTCCCGTGGGAGGATGAGAGTAACCTCCGTCCCTAACTATCGCGGAGCAAGAACAAAGAGTTTCTCTCAAAGCATCATGGTCTAGCTCGGGGGTGTCCAGTGGTAAATCCGTTCAGGAGTGGTTTTGCCTATGGTTGGGTGGAAACATGCACCCCTTTCAGTAGTCGCTTCACGATTATGGTTTCTGATAAGTATTTTCATACTCTATGTACTGGAATTTAAATGATTTTTTAAATATACATGTTTATGACTAAAACCTGTATTGAATGGTTAAGGTAGAAATGTTTATTGTTTCTTTGTGAACCCATGATTTTGAATGGTCTTCTGGTTGCCTCAGCTTAACAACTAGAGAGTTATGGGATGTGGGTCTGAAAGAGAGTCGGGGTAGGGTTAATTGAAATTCTTAAGTCCTGTCGACCTCTCTAATTTACTATCGCCGGAATGCCAAGTTCAAAATCGACGGAAAGGAGGGCCTCTCCTTCAGACCCTTCACCTGTGTGACTGAGGTCTCATGTCCATGGCCTTAACCAATTCACGACTAAGAGATTAGTGTGTAGCCCACGAGAATTTTTGGAGGACCCATATGACCAAGGTATGGGGTCCCTATGCTAGGCCCGAAAGGAGTTAAGCGTTTCTAGCTTCGGAACTCCAGGAGTTCAAAGCTACAGGGTATTATGACCTTACCATTTGCAAACCGGTCGAAGGCAATTTGTGTTATGGTTAACCATGAGGTTGACCGACGTCTGACTATTTTCCTAACCGTGGAAGATAGACCTATACCACTGATAAACCCTAACTCATGTACCAATCGTGAAGTAAGGTGAGTCATAGAGCCGAGGGTACTCGCGATTCCCCCTTTTTGTTGGATCTACGCCAAGGTAAGTCCAGTGTTGACTACTTCGGGAGAAAAAAGGTGTTATAGCACCAAGTTACCTGAATGTCTGAGTCACGAATCGACATGAACTGTGGATATGGGGAGTCTGTTAAGAACCCCTCTTAACTGTCCTATCAACCCGTTGAGGGACTTGTGTACGGTACTTTGACGAAGTCCTACTTCGGGGGAGTGGAGGTGCCTTAACGTCGAGACCCCCGAAGGTCGGAGCTTCGAAGTAACAAGAACTGTAGATCTAGGGACCCTTCAGGATCTCCCATGACTGTAGATCTAGACCGTGGTCAGCCCGACGTTGACCACTCTGGGAAACTACACAACGGATCCACCAAATGCCAAAGTTACGAAGTAACAAAGGCCGTAGATCAAGGAGTCTACATGGATACATCTTGATCGTGAGATCTAAGGGTGGTGGAAGGCTATTTGTTCGGAGTGACGTGGCACACTGACGTCACCTAGGGTGACATGGACCCACGATTGATGTGCCACGTGTCACCTTGATTCGTTTGTTTCATAGGCCCTATGTGCCCATTAAAACGTAACACATGCCACCCACTATAGGGGCCATGTTTTATCTCTTCCTTGTTGTGTGTCACCCTTGGCACATACTTGCTTATTCCATCTTGCGGGTGGAGTGCTTAGGACCCACCTTTCCTTTCCTCTGCATTTAATACGTTACCACGTGCGAGGGTGGACCCTTCGAGAGTTTGGGACTTCCGAAATATGGAGGTTTAGGGTGTAGTGTCGTAGACAAGCTCAAAGGCTCAAAGGCTGGAGCCACATGGAGATATTTCGGGCTCCTTCAAGAGTTCGGGAATTCAGGACTTCAGAGGATAGGCATGCAGAAAGGAGAAGGGATGTTTAGTGCTGAACATTGAACTTCCCTCTAGCTTATGTGTTAACTTGGGATCAAGTTCTGCCATTGGATTGAATGGTGGGTGAATTTCCACTATGGACATATGTATTTTGAGAAGGTACAAGCGAGATGGACCCGTGTGGGTGCCACGTGGCCCTCCACGACTAGCTTCCTAAGATCTTCAGGAGACCATAAATTGCAATCCAGAGCTCAGATTTTAGCCTTGTAGTAGTCGTTAGAAAGCTATGGGTGAGTAGAAGAGGATGAATACCTCAGACAGAGGATTCGAGACGATTAGAGTAAGAAATTTTTTGATGCCCCATCCCTAGAAAGGGTACTTAGACGTCGGGTGTGTTACACTTTCTCTCTCTCCCTCCCCCACTCCTTCTCTATTCCCCTAGTTCTACCTCCATCTCTCTCCGTCTATCTAAAGGTGAGGCATGGATCATAGTGAATAAATGATATATGCAACAGAGAAATTTAGCCTCGCCTCTAAGGTGAGTGTTAATTTCTTCTTCTTCTTCCAATGGAGTACTTATAAGAGTAATTATATGAACATGACAATGACCTAGACCATTACCTAGACCCCCCTAGCTCCATCTAAGCCTAAGCATAGGCTATACTCTACCCTTAACCCCCTCCACACCCAATCCCTAAGTGAAACATGCCTATACCTCTTGTTTAATAATGATATTTTATGGATATGACCGTTCACGTATGATTTAAGTTAATTATTTCACATGGTTTAATGATGATTATGGTACGTTGATTCTGCTTTTCGATTTTAATATAAGAATAATATTTNCTCTATGCACCCCCCCTCCCTAAATCGCAAGGAAATAAATGGCCTTGACCCAAACATGTCAAGACCTAGACCTAGATCTAGACATAGAAAGACCCGGACATGGAAAGACCTAGACCATGACCTAGACCGATATGATGACCATGACGTAAACCATGACATATACCTAGATCTATACCTAGACCATGACCTAGACCACAACATAGACATAGAGTTAGACTTAGACCTATACAATGACCATGACCTAGATCTTGACGTAGACCATTACCTAGACCCCCCTAGCTCCATTTAAGCCTAGGAATAACCTATACTCAACCATTAACCCCATCCACACTCGATCCCTAAGTGCACTATCCATATACCTCTTTTTAAAGGCCTCACAACCCTTGCACCCACATCACCCACATCTTGGTTCTCTAACCATTTCGCTATGCTTCAAAACACTTTCAATCCTAAGCCCTTAGTTCCTAGTTGTCCCCAAACCCCTATACATAGTTATTCGTAAAGATGTCTGGTCTATAATAAATGCTATATCTGTTTCATTAAGAGCGCACATACACTCGTGTGACTTGAAATCCTTGTAATTGTCACTCATTTATGCCCAACAGGAACGCGTGCATGTTCCTAGAACATGCACGCGCTTTAATACTTGATAATCTATCTTTAGTATATGATAATTTCCTTGAAAGTAGTACTTTAACTTAGACTAAAGTTCAGGCCTTACTGGAGGTTTGGGCATTGCCAAACCTATAGGATTAAAAACACGTGCTCCTTTCTAAAAACATGTGTGCATTCCTACGAGTGTGCTTGCACTCACCCATATATATAT
>JASDQU010439109.1:12393-26904 GCA_032191745.1 Picea mariana | reverse complement strand
TTTTTTTTATAAAATATATTTTTATATTATTTTTTAATTATCTTTATTTAATTAAAAACAAAATTTGTATTCATTTTATTGTTTTATGATAAATTAAAATTAAAATTAAAATATATTTTCAAAAATTATTATAAATTTTATTTAAAAGTAGATTCATCTTAATTATGGATCTATTGTGGGTGGATATGCATCAAATCTCTATATATACACACATTTTTTGAGAGTACAAAAATTGAGAAAAAATTTAAAACTTATGATATATTTGATGTTTATAAACACATTATATATTTGAAGTTAAAATAGATTTTTATTATATATATAAATTCATTATTTTAAATTTAAATTTATTAATAATATTATTAATTTATATTGTTTAAATGTTTAATAATTTTTTACAAAATATATTTATATATTATTTTTTAATTAGCTTTAATTTAATTATAAATTTTAATTAACTTTAATTTAATTAAAAACAAAATTTATAATCAAATTGTTGTTTTATGATCAATTAAAATTAAAATGTATTTTAAAAAAATTTTATAAATTTTATTTAAAAGTAAATCCATCTTAATTATGAATTTATTGTGGGTGGATAAGCATCAAATCTTTTTATATGCAAACATTTTTTGAAAATACAAAAATTGAGAAAAGGTTTGCAATTTAAAGGATTTCATGTATATAGACACATGATGTATTTGAAGTTAAAATGATTTTTTGTTATAATATATATATATATATATAAACCCATGTTGAACACTATAGAAATAACACATCTCCCTCATATTTAACTCACCATCCATTTTTTATTTATTTTTAATATATATATATTTTGATTTATTGAAATATTTTAATTATGACTATCTTTTAAATGATATTTTTAACTCCATATTAATTGAAGGAATTACACATTCTTTAATTCTAGGAAGTAGAAAGAACATATTAAAATAATTTTACTTGAGATAGATATTGAAATATTTTATTTATGGTCGAAAAATATTTCTTTTAAATACTCGGTGTCAATTCTATGTTGAGAACAAAAAAAATTACACAACACACCTTTCTGAAAATTGAGTTTGTCCACTTATTAAGTTACTCAATTTTATTTGAAATAAGTTAATAAATTAAAAAACTCAACTTTTTTCTGGTGAAAAGTTGAGTTTATCCACTTAAAACTCAATCCATATTACTTGAAACAAGTTAATGATTGGATAAACTCAACCTCTTGTTTATAAAAATCCTTCCTCAATTTCATTGACATTTTGTAATAAGTTATAGTTTCATTTTCAATTAATTGATTAAAACTTTGTCCTTATAAGTTTTGATTCATTTTAAAATAATTCAATTTTTAAAAATTAAAAAATAATAATAATAAATCAAAAATAAACATTATTTTTAAAAAAATCATTAAACATTGGATTTATCCACTTATTAATTTACTAAGTTTTATTTTACAATAAAATTAAATTTAAATAATCCAATTTTTTAAAATTTAAAAACAATAATAATAAATAAATAATAAACTTTATTTTGAAAAAAATCATTAAAAATTAGATTTATTCACTTATTAATTTACTAAGTTTTATTTTACAATAAAATTAAATTTAATATATTATATGAAAATAATCTAATATTTTTTATTTTAAATTTTATTAATCTATATTTATAAAAATATTTAACATATTTTCCATTTAATTATAATAATATTTTAAAGCCAATTTTCGACAATATGATTTATTTTACCATCCAAATAATAAAGATAAAAAACTACAACAGCTTAAAAAAAGACCACGCCTTATAGATAAAAATAAATAAAAACCACAACTTTGGTTCCACGTCAATCGAGTCTAAGAGACTTTAACTACAAATTACATATATAGCTTTCCCTTTTTGAAGCAGTCAAACTTTTACCTTTTCTTTATAATTCTTGGTTACAAGTTATGTTGGTATTGTTTGGTTACAAGTTACGACCAGTAACGTCAAAATCTATCTGGAGCCAATGCTAGTTTGCTTGTGCTGAGGTTAACGTAACCTCTGTGTTTTTTTATGTTTATTTATCGTGGTCAGTTAGAAGTCCTTTAACTTATTTCCGATTTAGAATGCGGTCGTCTTTTATGTGGTAAACGGACATTTACATCTTTTATGCGCCACTATTTTAAATATATGTATGCATTTATTTATTCATTCTTCATCGGCGTTCCTGATATGGCTTCTCGATGCAGATTTTCCCGAATAAAAAATTACTGAAAACCGGTTTTTCTCGCTGGCACGCAACTCCAATTTTTAGGTATAACTAACTCTTACCATTATTTCTAGACTCTGTTCTGTCATCGACAGCTGCCCAAACCATTGGATATTAAATACCCGGGATGGTCTGGACGTGCCCATTTGTTTCCCTATTTTTGGGACTCGTCATGGCTTATAACGAGATTCTATTCCTTTTTCAACGGTATAATTATTTCATAAGACTTAGTCTAAAATGACAATAGTTAGTTTCATGTTTTAATCGCAAGTGTATATAACTTGCGGATTGAAAAAAATATATTTAGTTTGCGAATATATATATATTTAACTTATTTGTCACTTAACAAGAGCTAGTTTTGTCAAATTTTTGATAGAGGGATTTGTTTGATGGGTTTAGGTTTGCATGGAGATCGAGTTTCGAAACTGTCGTTATTGGGAGGAGACACCAAAAAATCCAACCATGATAAGGGTTGGTGTGGCCAAGTGTAACACATCAACGACGAGGCACAAAATTTTTCGCTTTTCTTAAAGGATAGAATCTTCATTCATAGTTCCTAATTTGGAAGGTCAGGGAACCAGTCCGACCTCCTGGTCAAGGATCTCTGATTCTGAAGCCAAACAATTCTTTGAGACCTTGATGGTCTCGTTCTATAGTTAAACACAGAACCTTTTGGCTTCTTGGTGCAGGTTTAAGGGCACCCGCGACCTTCCCTTTCGCCCTGCTACGAAAACCCAGAGTGTCGGGCGTTAGCTCCTTTTGTTTGATAAGCCCCCTCTTGATCTGACTTTGGCGATGACCACGCGATTGTGGGCACGATCACAAGTGGTTTGGAGTCAAACTGCCTTTGGGCCCGCATTGCTCTTACAACCTCCATGTGTTCTTTTGACAAAACCACGGTTTGAATTGCGGTCCGCAATCAATATCTTAAACTCCTCGCAACTCTTGTCCCCACAATGCTACGGGATCGTCGATCTCACGATCTTGACGATAACAACTAAATTGACGATTCAGATCTGCACCTCTCAGATCTATGGACCAGGTCTACTCCCTCTGGATCAATAGTCGAGATCTCTTCACAATTCCGGACTCTGGGAATTTGAAATCTCAAACCCAGCTTCCTTCTGTACTTCAATCCTCCAAAGTTGACGATCTACGGACACCTATCGGACTTTACCCGGAGTGTATGGATCTACGCCACGTTCCTCTTAGATGTGGCGGCTACAAATCGCTTCGGGACTTTACCCGGAGTTCACGGATTCGCACCACATCTCCCTTAGATCTCACCGTGCAAATATTTCTTCGGGACTTTGGGTCTTCGCGCTTCGGCGATCTCAGTTCTCAAACTGAAAACCCACTTCAGCTTTTCCCCGGAGTTCAAGATTTGTTGACAAGTGTCTCCTCACAGATCAACGATTCACAACTCTTCGACTCTTCGGGCTTTAGGTGTTTCAACACTTCAACCTCTGCCTTCCTCTAGATCTTTCGACCTGCTGACATGTACCCTGCTGGATTCAACGGTCCAGATATACTTCGGCTTTCTGGGAAGGGTTTGAGCAACAGGTGCTAGCTCTCCATGCTATCCCCTTCCTTTATATGTCCTCAAGCTGTGACCACACTCTCTCGCAATCCAACGATCATGATCTCCTCTCTCGCGAATTGGGATTTCGTGTTTTGCAACTTTAGCTTACCTATGTTTCCCCGATTCTCGATTTCTCGATATTCACTCATGTCAAATCAATGGTCCACAATCCTCCATGATCCCATGCCTGTGATCAAATCATGAGTTCGTGTTTCGCGAGTCGTCACAACTCTTGCCTTTGACTTTCTTGATGTGCGAGTCAGGGAAATGTTGATCTTCTGCCATGTGTCCTTCCCAACACCAATGGATAGGATCAGCTCCACTCTTTCCCTTACAAATCTTTTGAAGTCTGAATCCTCGAACTCTCGGATCTACTGCCATCTGTCTACCCTGACAATGGATAGTTTTGATGATTTCGAAACCTCGATACTTGGCAAAGTCCATTCTCCTGTATACTTTCAAAGGGTTTAATCCTCGTGCACCTCTCTTAGATCCAACGGTTGTTGGTCCTCGCACTCAGATCTAATGGCCCAGATCCGATCTCCTCCTGCGCACTTTTCTAATTGTTTGGACGTGGATTCCCACTGTCTAGATCTCTCACAGTGCTTGATCCAATGGTCACTGTTGCTCCTCCTCCTGAGCTTTCACTTTCTTCCCTGACTTGGAAGAATTCAGATGTTCCGAAGGCCTCAGCCTTCGATCTACCTCCCGTGAGCCCTGATATATGGGTCTTTACTTCCGCTTTCCCTCCGGGGCTTACGAACTTGAAACAAGTTCGCCTCTTGGACCTCATCTGCGCTTCTAAAAAGCGCTTATCTCTTTTGAGCTTGGTTCTTAGGGAATTTTGAATTCCCACATACTCTTGTGTTAATCTGCTCGCATCAGATCGACGGTCTATGACCTTCCTTGATCCAACAGTCCAGATCACATCGCAACTTCGGGTTTTAGAAGTTTTAGTTGCGCCAATGTGCGAATCTCTCGATGTGCGAATCCTCGATCTCGCCAATCTGACGGTCAAGGAGGGTTCCGATATATCCTTATATCTACGGTCCAGATCATGTCACAACTTTGGGTTTCGGGAGTTTAGTCGTGCCAATGTGAAAATCCCCAATCTTGCCAATTCGACGGTCAAGGAGGGTCCCAATATATTCTTAGATCTACGGTCCAGATCACGTCGCAACTTCGGGTTTCGGGAGTTTAGTCATGCCAACGTGCGAATCACCTGATGTGTGAATCCCCGATCTCGCCAATCCGATGGTTAAGGAGGGTCCCGATAGATCCTTAGATCTACGGTCCAGATCACGTCGCAACTTCGGGTTTCGGGAGTTTATTCGCGCCAACGTGCGAATCAACCAATGTGTGATCTTGCAAAGACTGAAGGAGTCGAGGCATTAACACCTGCACCCCTTCTTCAAATCTAACGGTCGCGACAGACCCTGGGTCCTCACGAACAGATTTCATCCGTTCTTCTAAACGAAAGGATATTCCCTTTCGATACTTGAACCTCACTATTCTTCCTGAGCTTTGTTGGCTCTGAAAGGCTTAAGAGTTTTGCACTCTTTCTCTTGAACATAACGCTTGGAAGGGTCTTCTGCACTATTCTTGCACTCCTTCATCAAGTCTAGAACTTAAATGGTTCTCGGTCTCTGTTTGCCTCGCAGAGAGCCTGTGCATACCTACACTACCTCTCCTGAGCTTAACCAACTCTGTCTTCTAAGGGACTCAGAACGATTAGGAGACTCGACATGCGTACATGAAACTGTACCTAAGGTCGACGAACTCACAGTTCGTGGCTCTGGCTTAAGCCACCACGGAACACAAACATTTATGAGTATAAAAACACATCCAATTCATACTATTTCCTACTTTCCTAATTACACAATCAAGCAAGAATAAAAAGGGACACAGTATAATCATTAAGAAAATATATCCATCCCTGCAACATTTATAGGATATCCAACTTTAATTCACAGTACCACTTAAATACACAAGATATGCGATTACTTATCTATTACAGGTGGTAGCCAAATAACTGACTATGGGTGTTCAGCCTTCCACCTGACCATAGGCTCAGAGGAATTCATCCTTAGCATTCTAGCCACCCCCGTGCCAAGCCATGATATCACCAGGGAACTCTCGCGGTTCTCAAGGATTCTTTCTCTGTTTCATCTTCTGCTCGGATTCTGTTCTCTGCAACTTTCAGATATTTCTTTCTCTATCGTGGCCCTGGGCGAGGTTTATCAGATGCTCACTCGGCATCAATCTCGAGGCCTCCTATTCATCATCCACTGGGGGGAGCTCTCACATTCTCCTTACTTATTTTTAATATCTCTTTTCCCCAGTATGGTTCTTGACCCATCCCATTCCTTCTGTCAGAAGAGAACTCGGGTCAACTTGGTCTGGCATACCCAGTGGTACTTTAGGCTAACATTCTGCAATCAGACCATGCTCCCATTCATGGGATTGGTTGATAATTCAACCACTAGTCCTTTCTTCATTAACTGGTTTCTCTCCTTGGGATCCGAAGGAGATCTATTATCCCCATCAAGAAAAATTTGGGGATATTTGATATAATGAACCCTCTCTTATAGTTTTCACATTCTTTCCTTTAGTGATATCATGGCCAGTACTTTCAAGGCTTCACCCCCACAATCAGTTATTGGCAACTCATTACACTGTCCACATGCCTTAGCATGGTAATCCTATTTTATGATTAATTACAAGCTGGGGGAAACAGGGTGTTACAATTCCCTCCCCCTTAAAGGAACATCGTCCTCAATGTTCTTTCTCAAAACACCTGTCATGCCTTTCTCATTCATCTGTTTCGAAAATCTTGATCCTTCTTCCTCGGTCGGGTCCTTTTTTAGACCTTTAATCTTGGTCACATGCTTTCAATAATTCTTGGACAACAAGCACATTAATCATAGTCTTATGCGAAAACATTGCATAAAAAAAAAATTTCTAGGAAAATTTCATAATCTTAGCGCAATAATTATTTGCACAGTTTGTGGATTTGTATCCACATGGTTGTTTTGTTATCCAGGATCATTGTTTTTCCTTGACATAACCATTGGGTGCATGATCCCAATTCAATAGTTTACAAGGACTATCATGGTTTCATCTTCCTTGTGGTCACTCACCCTCTAGGCCACAAGGTTTTCTCGCACAAGAAGAAATACCCATCGTGTGCATGATACAGATCAATAGTTTACAAGAACTATTAGGGTCTCCTCTTCCTTATGGTCACTCACCCTCTAGGCGCAGGCTCAGGCATCCCCTTCTCTGCTATACAGTCCCTCGGGTGATCCATCTTGCCTTGCCAAGGTTTTCTCGCACATAAAGAATTCCAGAGACTCTGTCGACTCTTACAGTCGAGGCGCCCCTCATACTTGCTCTGTCGAGGCGTCCCTCCGGCTTGTGTTACCTCAACACAACATATTCTAGGCGATCATGGCTTATCACAGGGTTCTAATGGCTCAACAATAGTCATTTTTCATGCTTTTATAGCCTGACAGGCTTTCAGCTCAGCTAAAGTTAGGGATGAAGGTTACTCTCCTTCTCCCAACTTAATCATAGATAGGGACGAAGGTTACTCTCCTTCTCTTGAGTCAGTCTTTATTTCATGCGATCGGATTATACTCTTTCTCACCTGTATCACAGGCATATAAAAATTCACGAGACATCATCATAAATTTTAAATTCAAAATTTTCTTGTAACTCTATGACCCACAGATATCCAAATTCCACATTTTGTTTCCATATTTGTTTCGCACAGGAAACAGATTCATAATTATGTGACTTTCCTTCCCATAGTAGTTTGGCTCAGTAGGCAATTGGTCTTCCTTATGGCTTACAACACTTCCATATTCAAGACTCCCTTGCTTCTTGCACTTTCAACTTCAATCAGCCAAACAAATTGTTAGTTTCCATGCACATACATTTTATTGCACCTTTATAATGCCATCACAGACAATTTCAGAATTGTGCATACTAACAATCGAATTCACTTTTTCAAAAAAGGAAATACCATTTCTTGTAGTTTGGCTTAGTACGCAATTGGTCTTCCTTATGGGTTTACAATACTGCCATATCCAAGACCCATTTCCTCTTGCAATTTCAATATTTTTTAGCCAAACAAATTGTTAGTTTTCATGCACATTACCTTTTCAAAATCAAGCATACTAACAGTCCAAGTCATTTTCATCTATTCAAGGATACCAAGCAAAAAAGATACATCATCCCTTACCTATGCATCATTTCAGTCTACCAAATTTTTCAGAATGTAATTCGGATATCAATTGACCTTAATGAATGTGCCAACATTCGTGGCCGCATTCATACCCAATGCACCTTTGCATTGATTTTAAGTTTCCCACACTTTTCGACAAGTACTTTGTCATGGTGCGTTGGAGCTTAGCCAAGCTTTTCACCATATGGTTTATTCATTCCCATTCATTGTTGCAATAGGACTATGCTTCCGGCTACATGATGATCGTGATTCCAATTCAGTACATATGAACTACAAGTTCCACATGAATGCCTTTAAGCATTCCTCCTTCATTAATAACCAGGGTGTCAACACTCATAAGCACCCAAATTTGGTTTTTCTCTAACACCTATACAATGTAAGTAGAAATGTTGGAAGGTCCTCCTTTCTCAATGGAAATCCATTCTCTGTCCTTTATGCAAACATGCATTTCCTGGAAGAAATTCCATGCAATGTGCTATATATGAACACTTTTGTTTCCAATCGTTTCTTGATTGGTCCATGTATTCATGACATATCAGTTCATGAATTCTTTCAAGGATTACAATCAGTCTTTATTACTAGAGGTTCATACCTCCATCATTCAGGTTCTCCTTCCTAAATCATACCCTACTTGGGTATCTAAGGCATACAACCACCTTTCAACGTTCCATACATAACATTAAGAACGTAAAATAATTAAGAAGGGGTTCTTACCCAATCCCTTCATACCTTGTGCCACATAGGCATGAACATTTTTATACCTGTTTTGGTTGTTAACAGCCCCTCTGATATTATTCCAATAGTGGTGCTCCATGGGGACTTTTAAGGTCCCTTCAACAATATTTCAACAAGAACCTTCTCATAGTCATCCTCTGATTGAGGTTGTTCATTATTGGCAACTGTCTTTCTCAACGGTTTCAATCTATTTCCTTTTGCACATGACATACATCATAACCACATTAGTCGTCATGTAAATTAAAAATGTGAGTACCATAGCATTCAAATTAATAAAATATTTTCAGACATGTCCTATCATATCTATATGCACTTCATCACATTATCCTTAATGTTTTTGTGAGTGCAACACAATAGTTCTCAATCGTTTCTACAATAATACAACCATCATCACTATGGTGTCAAAACATTTACTTTCATTAGCGTACTAGCTTTCTCATCCCAGAGAAAAACATAATACATAGCAAGAAAATAATTGAGGGCTCTCCCCTTCTTCAAATTCTTTCTACATTGCCTGGGACTTTTCAGCCCAGCTGAGTTATTTCTAAGGCCTCACTGCCTTTTCCCTGCTTTTGCAATTTACTCCCTGTTGGGATCTTCCTGCTCTTTTCCTTGAGCAACCTTGGTTAGGCCTCGCCCTAACCTTTTTGGAATACAACAACATGCTTTAATAGCAAACTTTTTGTTCATAATGGATCATGAACCTGTGCATCCTGCACATTACCATTCGGTTATCAGAATGGTCAATACTCATTTATTAGTCTTCTATTCATTACATGATTTTTTTCAAAATGTAATCCATGATTCTAGNTTTCCCAACAGAGTCTTCATACAGTTTCTCCATAGGGAACTCCTTCAGCATGCAAATTCCTTATTGCATATCCATCACTATTTTTGATGGCTTCAACCTTGAGTTAGCTTCAACAGTTTACCAAATATCCCATAAGGAATATAAACATGCATCTTTGTCATGTACCCAAATTATGTATCCATACATATTTTAGTTTTGTTAACTTACATCCATAATATACTTAACCATATTCATAATCCTAAACCTACTTGCAGCGGTCATGGGTATGTTTCACAGCCCACCTACGTCTCTACCTTTAAGATCAGTCAACTCAGGATTGTTCACAATACTTTTCATGTAATTCTCAAAGGCATAATCATTTTCCCCTTATTATGACAACATAACATCTTTGCTCATTTACCCTTTTTTATCTAATTATATTAGTATTTCCTGAGGAAAGGGAATACATTCCCCCTCAAGCTATTATTTGGAAACATAAATTTCATGACTCTTCGGAATGGGGTCGGCCATGCATCCATAGTATTCATTTATTCTGGACAAGAGCAATTTTTTTGCTTTATATCTCACTCATAAGGGCAACCATATTGTATTTATAGCTATGCTCTTACATCATACATGTGCATCACTTGCACGTTCAATATCGTTCATACCTAACTGGTATTAATATCAGGATTCATATTAGGAAGCTCCACAATGCATTAAACCTATTCACTCAAGCATAATTAAACATGAATAAGTATTCATCCTGCTAGCTTATTGCTTGCACATTTTTCCATGTCATTCACACACATGGACATATCAGGCTTCTATATCCTTTTCCCAAGGATCTTCCAATCATCCTTATGATCATGTATACACATTCGTGTATAAGTAGGTGCATCTCTTGCACCTTTTTACCTCATGCATTCACTTGACAATTTAATTTAATCATTAGTGTCCTTTAGTTTGGGATTTCAATCACTTACAGGACTAATCTCACAGTCATATCTCGTATTGATGTTTCCTTTTCTCAAGGCAATAACCAACCAGGGTCACTTTCCTCTTTATGCCACAATGTCTAGCAAGAAAACCTTCTTGCCTCAGTGTCCATAGGGTTTTACCCATCTCACTTTTCTATGGTCATGAGGAGTTATATACTCTGATTTAAAGAAGTAACTATAACTGCCAAAGATCCTTCCTGATCCTATCAAATTCCTTTAAGTCCACAAGGGTATTAACCATTATATAATCCACCATCATCAATGCATGAAGTTCCAACTGCCCATGCTTAGAAGCAGTTTTATGAACACCAGGTCATTCGTCCTTAGGTCTTCAACTGCTCTTGACAGAACCTTGCCACCTTCAACTATCGACATTCAAATCTTATTATAAATGTTAATTAGCATATCCCTACTTCGGTAAGAATAGTTATCACTTTGACAAAGGGATAAAGAAATTCTTTTGCTAAAATTCAACAAGAATTCCCAAAGTCACAGGTTCAATCTGCAATCCTTCTCTGTAAGGAGTAAATGCAGATAACAATACCTCCTTACGTAACTCGTACATGAGCCCAAGCAGGCCAAGTGTTGTAACCATGCTCTGATACCAATTTGTAACACACCCACAACGATGCATACAATTTTTCGCTTTTCTTAAAGGACAAAATCTCCATTCATGGTTCTTAATTTGGAAGGTCAGGGAACCAGTCCGACCTCCTGGTCAAGGATCTCTGATTCTGAAGCCAAACAATTCTTTGAGACCTTGATGGTCTCGTTCTATAGTTAAACACATAACCTTTCGACTTCTTGGTCCAGGTTTAAGGGCACCCACGACCTTCCCTTCAGTTCCTTGACCCTCCAAATTAGGAACCATGAATGAAGATTTTGTCCTTTAAGAAAATCAAAAAAATTTATGCCCCATCGTAGGTGTGTTACACCAAGGATGAGTGTGATCCCTAGTTTATATGCTCCTGGGTCACGATTTCTCAGCCACCAGCTAGTCCCACACATATCTAAGCAATTTTTTTTTTTGTTTTACAGATTCGTACACCCAAGTAAATATCTAATCATATCCAAAGCGTGCGTCCCAGAAAAGCAATTTTAGTCAATTTTAAAGTTTTTTCTTGAAACATTCATAACAAGGTTCCCACACCTGAGGGTCAGTGTTTTTTTAAATATCTAAGCATATCCAAGTCCCACAATACACTTCCTACAGACCCCTTAGCAATGCATTGATCTCTCTTACCTGGATTCAAATAAGTGACTTATATATATTTAATAAAAATAAAATCTTATATTTAACTCTTTTCATTTATTAATCTGATTTATAAAATTAGTTTAAAATTGTATTATAATTTTAGTTTAAAATTGTATTATTAGTGCCCCAGAAGGAAAATCAGGGACTCACAATGTTGATCATGAATTTGTCTTTGAATTTATGATTTTTTTATGCTTTCCAAACTTGTTCAAAGGAAAAAGAAATGTTTATTTTTTTTTAATATTTAAATTGATTTTATAGAAATAGTTATTGGCTAACAACGTGAATATCTTATTGCCTAGAATAAATAGATAAGTTAAGCTTTTGAAACTATGACAACTTTATTGAAGATAATCTAAGATTTCGAGACTATGATCACTTTATTGAATCTATGGTAAAGTTTTCACAATGTTACATAACCTAAGTTTTTAATCGATTATAACTTCATAACTTCATTGAATCTGGGGTGTCAATATTGATTATTTTCTTACTGCTTTAAATAGGCTCTAACTAACAATGATGTAATATATCACCTAGTAAATTGATTTGTGTATGTGGTGAATCTCCTGCGGCGAGTTTTGGCAGCATTCTACTGTCTTTCTCCACCCTCATTGTGCTTGTAGACAATACATCACAAGATGAAGCTCTTTTCCTCCACTCTTGTTGTATACAATACACATTGTATAAAATACATCACAAGGCAATACATCACAAGCTAAAGCTCTTTTTCTCCTTTGTCGCTATATACAACACAAGTTGTATACAAAACATCACAAGGCAATACATCACAAGCTAAAGCTATTGCTGGAGCATTGAAAATCTTGGAAGCTATTGTTGGAGTTTTGGATATCTTGGAAGTTGTTGGTACAGCGTTGAAAATTATGGAAAAGAGCTGGAAATCCATCACAAGTTGAAGTTGTTGTTGGAGCGTTGGAAATCTTGGAGGTTGTAGCTAGAGCGTTGGAAATCTTAGAGCTGGATATCCTTGAAAAGAAATGGAGTTAAGGTATCAATAAAAAACCACAGGAATTTTACTAAAAAATGTTATTCTCTAGAATCGTAGTGCAAAACAATATCAATGTAAACAATATCAACATATCACTTTAATGAATATCAATGAAATTGTCTAAATTTCAAGCTAAGAATTTTAATTTATTTCTCCAAAATTACATTGAGGATCAGCCCAATTTAAACTTCAATAGCATCTGGATATAGAATATATGATGGGTCTGCAAGGCCGACAGTTTCCTCATCACCAAAGGTAGATATGAAGCGTCAATTCCACGCTACAACCAACATCTGAATCTAGAATATATGATGGGTTTGCAGGGCCAACCATTTCCTCATCACTAGAGGTAGATATGAAGTGCTAGTTCCACGCTACAACCAAAGTCTTGTGTGTAAGAGGAATGTTTCTTCTTCCTACTCCATAGACAGATCGTGCAGGTGAAGCTTCGACTTAGAAAAGAAGACCTTGCTTCATTTATTTCAACCTTAATTTAAGGTGCCACTTGAAATTCTCCATGGATGTCAAGGATGGATACCATCACTGAAACACACATCCTAGTTGGAGATTTATAAACATCTTCCAATAGTATAACTATTGTATGTATAGATGTATAAGCTTTATTTGCAAGTATTATTCCTTTATAGAAGAAAACGAACTTGAAAGCAGTTTTAACTCTTATTTCAGGACCAAAAAGCTAAATAATAAGGTAATCGTAGATAGTTACAAGTCTTGGTACTCGGATAAATATTTCATCATGGAAATTTTATTTCATATTAATACTCTTCCTATTTATAACCAATGCGTCAAGGTTAAGACAACGTTCATAAATCGATTTGTTTGAGACTACGATTCAGATTTCACATTGAACAATAAAATTCCATCGTTGTAAATCTTGACTTTTGTTTTTATATGAAAATAGATATTAAAAGCCATTCTATTTTGTCTCTGGGTACTCCACCAAACCATATTTAATTGCAGGCGACATTTAATGTCCCTATCGAAAAGTTGGTTGGGTCTTGGTGAAATGTAATCTATATGGGTAAAGATGATATGTATAGGAAATAATTTGTTTATGGAGTCACGACCATAGGCAGTTGTAAAAATTCTAATTATCCATTCGGTTTTAAGCATCTTGTCATTTGTAATTTACCACGTTGTTTCTTTGAGTCTTTTAATTTTATTTGGTGTGCAATATACCTGTAGGAGAACATGAGATCGTCTCTTTTTGTCGATCTATTCTACTAGTTCATGAAAGTGATAACCTTATTTGAGTTGGTTTAAAGTAGTTCAAACTAGAGTCAAGCAGATTGCCACTAATGGGATTTGCGTTTGGGGAAAGATCGGTCATTGGATCACACCCAAACGATTCTACTTAAGTTGTTGGTAGGAATGATGGATCAAAACCCATTGCTTCTAGGTCTTTATCTCGATGTGTTGTTGATGTGATTTCGCGTTGAAGAGAGAGATCACATAATCAGTCCTTTCTACCTAGGCCCTACCACGTTTACATAGCATTGTTGGGGGTCGATAAGGAACGAAGCAGTAAGAAAAAGTCCTTGAGTTCAATATCAAGAGCTTATGCCCAATCATTCTCCAATTTGAAATCTATACCTCGCCCATAACAACCCCTCTTTAATAATATTTCTTCCTT
>JASDQU010439109.1:0-12373 GCA_032191745.1 Picea mariana | reverse complement strand
ATGTTTCCCTGATTCCCGATTTCTTGATATTCACTCGTGTCAAATCAATGGTCCACAATCCTCTGTGATCCCATGGCTCTGATCAAATCGCAGTTCGTGTTTTGCGAGTGGTCACAACTCTTGCCTTTGACTTTCCCGATGTGTGAGTCAGGGAAATGTTGATCTTCCACCACGTGTCCTTCCCAGCACCAACGGCTAGGATCAGCTCCACTCTTTCCCTTACAAATCTTCCGAAGTCTGAATCCTTGAACTCTCAGATCTGTTGCCATCTATCTACCTTGACGATGGACAGTTCTGATGATTTTGGAACCTCGGGACTTGGCAAAGTCCATTCTCCTGTATACTTTCAAAGGGTTTAACCCTCGTGCACCTCTCCTGGATCCAACGGCTGTTGGTCCTCGCACTCAGATCTGACGGCTCATATCCGATCTCCTCCTACGCACTCTTCTAATTGTCTGGACATGCATTCCCACGGTCCAGATCTCTCACAGTGCTTGATCCAACGGTCATTGTTGCTCCTCCTCCTGAGCTTTCACTTTCTTCCCTGACTTGGAAGATTTCAGATGTTCTGAAGGCCTCAACCTTCGATCTAACTCCTGTGAACCCTAATATATGGGTCTCTACTTCCTCTTTCCCTTCGGGGCTTGTGAACTTGAAACAAATTTGCCTCTTGGACCTCATCTGCACTTCTAAAAATCGCTTATCTCTTTTGAGCTTGGTTCTTAGGGAATTTTGAATTCCCACATACTCTTGCGTTAATTTGCTTGCGTCAGATCGATGGTATATGACCTTCCTTGATCTAACGGTCTAGATCACATCGCAACTTCGGGTTTCGAAAGGTTTAGTTGCGCCAACGTGCGAATCTACCGATGTGCGAATCCTCGATCTCGCCAATCCAATGGTCAAGGAGGGTCCTGATAGATCCTTATGTCTACGGTCCAGATCACGTCGCAACTTCGGGTTTCAGGAGTTTATTCGTGCCAACGTGCGAATCAACCGATGTGTGATCTTGCGAAGACTGAAGAAGTCGAGGCATTAACCCCTGCACCCCTTCTTCAAATCTAACGGTTGCGACAGACCCTGGGTCCTCTCGAACGGATCTGATCCGTTCATCTTTTAAACGAAAAGATATTCCCTTTCGATACTTGAACCTCACTATTCTTCCTGAGATTTGTTGGCTCTGAAAGGCTTAAGAGTTTTGTACTCTTTCTCTTGAACATAACGCTTGGAAGGGTCTTCTGCACTATTCTTGCACTCCTTCATCAACTCTAGTACTTAAGTGGTTCTCGGTCTCTGCTTGCCTCGCAGAGAGCCTATCCATATCTGCACTACCTATCCTGAGCTTAACCAACTCCATCCTCTAAGGGACTCAGAATGATTAGGAGGGTCGACATGCATACATGAATCTGTACCTAAGGTCGACGAACTCACAGTTCATGGCTATGGCTTAAGACACCACGGAACGCAAACATTTATGAGTATAAAAACACATCCAATTCATACAATTTCCTACTTTCCTAATTACACAATCAAGCAGGAATAAAAAGGGACAAGTATAATCATTAAGAAAATATATCCATCCCTACAACATTTATAGGATATCCAACTTTAATTCACAGTACCACTTAAATACACAAGATATGTGATTACTTATCTATTACAAGTGGTAGCCAACTAACTGACTATGGGTGTTCAGCCTTCCACCCGACCATAGGCTCAGAGGAATTCATTCTTAGCACTCTGGCCACCCCCGTGCCAAGCCATGATATCACCAGGGAACTCTCACGGTTCTCAAGGATTCTTTCTCCATTTCAGCTTCTTCTCAGGTTCTGTTCTCTGCAACTTTAAGATATTTCTTTCTTTGTCATGGCCCTGGGTGAGGTTTATTAGATGCTCACTCGGCATCAATCTTGCGGCCTCCTATTCATCATCCAATGGGGAAGGCTCTCACATTCTCCTTACTTATTTTTATTATCTCTTTTCCCTAGTATGGTTCTTGACCCATCCCGTTCCTTCTGTCAGAAGGGAACTCGGGTCAGCTTGGTCTGTCATACCCAGTGGTACTTCAGGATGACATTCTGCAGTCAGACCATGCTCCCATTCATGGGAGTGGTTGATAATTCAACCACTGGTCCTTTCTTCATTAACTGATTTCTCTCCTTGGGATACGAAGGAGATCTATTATCCCCATCAAGAGAAATTTGGGGATATTTGATATAATGAACCCTCTCTTATAGTTTTCAGATTCTTTCCTCTAGTGATATCATGGCCAGTACTTTCAAGGCTTCACCCCCACAGTCAGTTATTGGCAACTCAAACAATAATACATTTACATTGTCCACATGCCCTAGCATGGTAATCCTATTTTATGATTAATTACAAGCTAGGGGAAATAGAGTGTTACAATTCTCTCCCCCTTAAAGGAACACCGTCCTCGATGTTCTTTCTCAAAACACATATCATGCCTTTCTCATTCAGCTGTTTCAAAAATATTGATCCTTCTTTCTCGGTCAGGTCCTTTTTTAGAACTTTAATCTTGGTCACATGCTTTCAATAATTCTTGGAAAACAATCACATTAATCATATTCTTATGCGAAAACATTGCATAAAAAAAAAATTCTAGGAAAATTTCATAATCTTAGCACAATAATTATCTGCACAGTTTGTGGATTTGTATCCACATGGTTGTTTTGTTATCTAGGCTCATTGTTTTTCCTTGACATAACCATTGGGTGCATGATCCCAATTCAATAGTTTACAAGGACCATCATGGTTTCATCTTCCTTGTGGTCACTCACCCTCCAGGTCTAGGCTCAGGCATCTCCTTCTCTGCTATACAGTCCCTCGGGTGATCCATCTTGCCTTGCCAAGGTTTTTTCGCATAGGAAGAACTACCCATTGTGTGCATGATACAAATCAATAGTTTACAAGAACTATTAGAGTCTCATCTTCCTTGCGGTCACTCACTCTCCAGGCCCAGGCTCAGGCATCCCCTTCTCTGCTATATAGTCCCTTGGGTGATCCATCTTGCCTTGCCAAGGTTTTCTCGCACAGAAATTATTCTAGAGACTCTGTCGTCTCTTACAGTCGAGGCGCCCCTCATTCTTTCTTTGCCGAGGCGTCCCTCCAGCATGTGTTACCTCAACACAACATATTTTAGGTGATCATGGCTTACCATGGGGTTCTCATGGCTCATCAGTAGCCATTTTTCATGCTTTTACAACTTGACAGGCTTCCGGCTCAGCTAAAGTTAGGGACAAAGGTTACTCTCCTTCTCCCAACTCAATCATAGATAGGGATGAAGGTTACTCTCCATCTCTTGAGTCAGTCTTTATTTCATGCGATCGGATTATACTCTTTCTCACCCGTATCACAGGCATATAAAAATTCACGAGACATCATCATAAATTTTAAATTCAAAATTTTCTTGTAACTCTGTGACCCACAGATATCCAAATTCCACATTTTGTTTCCATATTTGTTTTGCACAGAAAATAGATTCATAATTATGGGACTTTCCTTCCCATAGCAGTTTGGCTCAGCAGGCAATTGGTCTTCCTTATGGCGTACAACACTTCCATATTCAAGACTCCCTTGCTTTTTGCACTTTCAACTTCAATCAGCCAAGCAAATTGTTAGTTTCCATGCACATACATTTTATTGCACCTTTATAACATCATCACAGACAATTTTAGAATTGTGCATACTAACAATCAAATTCACTTTCTCAAAAAAGGAAATACCATTTCTTGCAGTTTGGCTCAGTACGCAATTGGTCTTCCTTATGGGCTTACAATACTGCCATATCCAAGACCCATTTCCTCTTGCAATTTCAATATTCCTCAGCCAAACAAATTGTTAGTTTTCATGCACATTACCTTTTCAAAATCAAGCATACTAATAGTCAAAGTCATTTTCATCTATTCAAGGATACCAAGAAAAAATGATACATCATCCCTTACCTATGCATCATTTCAGTCTACCAAATTTTTCAGAATGTAATTCAGATATCAATTGACCTTAATGAATGTGCCAACGTTCGTGGCCACATTCATACCCAATGCACCTTTGCATTGATTTTAAGTTTCCCACACTTTACGACAAGTACTTTGTCATGGTGCGTTGGAGCTTAGCCAAGCTTTTCACCATATGGTTTATTCATTCCCATTCATTGTTGCAGCAGGACTATGCTTCTAGCTACAGGATGATCGCGATTCCAATTCAGTACATATGAACTACAAGTTTCACATGAATGCCTTTAATCATTCCTCCTTCATTAATAACCAAGGTGTCAACACTCATGGTCACCCAAATTTGGTTTTTCTCTAACACCTATACAATGTAAGTAGAAATGTTGGAAGGTCCTCCTTCCTCAATGGAAATCCATTGTTTGTCCTTTATGCAAACATGCATTTCCTGGAAGCAATTCCATGCAATGTGCTATCTATGAACACTTTTGTTTCCAATCGTTCCTTGATTGGTCAATGTATTCATGATATATTAGTTTATGAATTATTCCAAGGATTACAATCAGTCTTTATTACTAGAGGTTCACACCTCCATCGTTTAGGTTTTCCTTTCTAAATCATACACTACTTGGGTATCCAAGGCATACAACTGCCTTTCGACATTCCATACACAACATTAAGACCATAAAATAATTCAGAAGGGATTCTTACCCAATCCCTTCATACCTTGTGCCACATAGGCATGAACATTTTTATACCTGTTTTGGTTGTTAGCACCCCCTCTGATATTATTCCAACAGTGGTGCTCCATGGGGAATTTTAAGGTCCCTTCAACAATATTTCAACAAGAACCTTCTCATAGTCATCCTCTAATTGAGGCTGTTCATTATTGGCAACTGTCTTTCTCAACAGTTCCAATCTATTTCCTTTTGCACATGACATATATCATAACCACATTAGTTGTCATGTAAATTAAAAATGTGAGTACCATAGCATTCAAATTAATAAAATATTTTCAGACATGTCCTATCATATCTGTATGCACTTCATCACATTATCCTTAATGTTTTCGTGAGTGCAACACAACAGTTCTCAATTGTTTCTACAGTAATACAATCATCATCACTATGGTGTCAAAACATTTACTTTCAGCAGCATACTAGCTTTCTAATCCCAGAGAAAAACATAATACACAGCAAGAAAATAATTGAGGGCTCTCCCCTTCTTCAAATTCTTTCTACATTGTCTAGGACTTTTCAGCCCAACTTAGTTATTTCTAAGGCCTCGCTGCCTTTTCCCTGCTTTTGCAATTTACTCCCTGTTGGGATCTTCCTGCTCTTTTCCTTGAGCAACCTTGGTTAGGCCTCGCCCTAACCTTTTTGGAATACAACAACATGCTTTAATAGCAAACTTTTTGTTCATAATGGATCATGAACCTGTGCATCTTGCACATTACCATTCAGTTATCAGAATGGTCAATACTCATTTATTAGTCTTCTATTCATTACATGATTTTTTTCAAAATGTAATCCAGGATTCTAGTGTGTATATATATAAGCTTGTGGCTCACTGCTTAATTCTCAGCAGTCATCAAGGTTGTGACTTTGTTTTTACGACAGATTCTTCATACAGTTCCTCCATAAGGAACTCCTTCAGCATGCAACTTCCTTATTGCATATCCATCACTATTTTTTATGGCTTCAACCTTGAGTTAGCTTCAACAGTTTACCAAATATCCCATAAGGAATATAAACATGCATCTTTGTCATGTACCCAAATTATGTATCCATACATATTCTAGTTTTGTTAACTTACATCCATAATGTACTTAACCATATTCATAATCCTAAACCTACTTGCAGCAGTCATGGGTATGTTTCACAACCCACCTACGTCTCTACCTTTAAGATCAGTCAACTCAGGATTGTTCACAATCCTTCTCATGTGATTCTCAAAGGCATAATCATTTTCCCCTTATTATGACAACATAACATCTTTGCTCATTTACCCTTTTTTATCTAATTATATTAGTATTTCCTGAGGAAAGGGAATACATTCCCCCTCAAGCTATTATTTGGAAACATAAATTTCATGACTCTTCGGAATGGGATCGACCATGCATCCATAGTATTCATTTATTCTGGACAAGAGAAATATTTTTGCTTTATATTTCACTCATCATGGCAACCATATTGTATCTATAGCTATACTCTTACATCATACATGTGCATCACTTGCACGTTCAATATCGTTCATACCTAACTGGTATTAATATCAAGCTTCATATTAGGAAGCTCCACAATGCATTAAACCTATTCATTCAAGCATAATTAAACACGAATAAGTATTCATCCTGCTAGCTTATTGCTTACACCTTTTTCCATGTCATTCACACACATGGACATATTAGGCTTCTATATCCTTTTCTCAATGATCTTCCAGTCATCCTTATGATCATGTATACACATTTGTGTATGAGTAGGTGCATCTCTTGCACCTTTTTATCTCATGCATTCACTTGATAGTTTAATTTAATCATTAGTGTCCTTTAGTTTGGGATTTCAATCACTTACAGGACTAATCTCACGGTCATATCTCGTATTGATGTTGCCTTTTCTCAAGGCAATAACCAACCAAGGTCACTTTCCTCTTTATGCCACAACGTTTAGCAGGAAAACCTTATTTCCTCAGCGTCCATAGGGTTTTACCCATCTCACTTTTCTATGGTCATGAGGAGTTATATACTCTGATTTTAATATAAAGAAGTAACTATAACTACCAAGGTTCCTTCCCGATCCTATCAGATTCCTTTAAGCCCACAAGGGTATTAACCATTATATAATCCACCATCATCAGTGCATGAAGTTCCAACTGCCCATGCTTAGAAGTAGTGTTACAAACACCAGGTCATCTGTCCTTAGGGCTTCAACTGCTCGTGATAGAACCTTGCCACCTTCAGCTATCCACATTCAAGTCTTATTATAAATGTTAATTAGCATATCCCTACTCTGGTAAGAATACTTATCACTTTGACAAAGGGATAAAGAAATTATTTTGCTGAAATTCAACAAGAATTCCCAAAGTCACAGGTTCAATCTGTAATCCTTCTCCTTAAGGAGTAAATGCAGATAACAATACCTCCTTACGCGACTCGTACATGAGCCTAAGTAGGCCAAGTGTTGTAACCATGCTCTGATACCAATTTGTAACACACCCATGACGGGGCATACAATTTTTTTCTTTTCTTAAAGGACAAAATATCCATTCATGGTTCTTAATTTGGAAGTTCAGGGAACGAGTCCGACCTCCTGGTCAAGGATCTCTAATTCTGAAGCCAAACAATTCTCTAAGACCTTGATGGTCTCGTTCTATAGTTAAACACATAACCTTTTGACTTCATAGTGCAGGTTTAAGGACACCCATGACCTTCCCTTCAGTTTCCTAACCCTCCAAATTAGGAACCATGAATGGAGATTCTGTTCTTTAAGAAAATCAAAAAATTTTATGCCCCATCATGGGTGTGTTACACCAAGGATGAGTGCGATCCCTAGTTTATATGCTCCTAGGTCACGATTTCTCAGCCACCAACTAGTCCCACACATATCTAAGCAATTTTTTTTTTGTTTTACAGGTTCGTACACCCACGTAAATATCTAATCATATCCAAAGCCTGTGTCCTAGAAAAGCAATTTTAGTCAATTTTAAAGTTTTTTCTTGAAACATTCATAACAAGGTTCCCACACTCGAGGGTCAGTGTTTTTTTAAATATCTAAGCATATACAAGTCCCACAATACGCTTACTACAGACCCCTTAGCAATGCATTGATCGCTCTTACCCAGATTCAAATAAGTGACTTATATATATTTAATAAAAATAAAAGCTTATATTTAACTCTTTTCATTTATTAATCTAATTTATAAATTTAGTTTAAAATTGTATTATAAGTTTAGTTTAAAACTGTATTATTAGTGCCCTAGAAGGCAAATAAGAGACTCACAATGTTGATCATGAATTTGTCTTTGACTTTATTATTTTTTTATGCTTTCCAAACTTGTTCAAAGGAAAAAGAAATGTTTATTTATTTTTAATATTTAAATTAATTTTATAGAAATAGTTATTGGCTAACAACATGGATATCTTATTTCCCAGAATAAATAGATAAGTTAAGCTTTTAAAACTATGACAACTTTATTGAAGATAATCTAAGATTTTGAGACTATGATCACTTTATTGAATCTATGGTAAAGTTTTCACAATGTTACATAACCTAAGTTTTTAATCGATTATAACTTCATAACTTCATTGAATTTAGGGGGTCAACATTGATTATTTTCTTATTGCTTTAAATAGGCTCTGACTAACAATGTTGCAATATATCACCTAATAAATTTATTTGTGTATGCGACGGATCTCGTGCGGTGAGTTTGGCAACATTCTACTGCCTTTCTCCACCATCATTGTGATTGTAGACAATACATCACAAGATGAAGCTCTTTTCCTCCACTCTTGTTGTATACAATACACGTTGTATAAAATACATCACAAGCTGAAGCTCTTTTTCTCCTTTGTCGCTATATACAACACAAGTTGTATACTAAACATCACAAGGCAATACATCACAAGCTGAAGCTATTGCTAGAGCATTGGAAATCTTGGAAGCTATTGTTGGAGTGTTGGATATCTTGGAAGTTATTGGTAGAGCGTTGAAAATTATGGAGAAGAGCTGGAAATCCATCACAAGTTGAAGTTGTTGTTGGAGCATTCGAAATCTTGGAGGTTGTAGCTAGAGTGTTGGAAATCTTGGAGCTGGACATCCTTGAAAAGAGATGGAGTTAAGGTATCAATAAAAAACCATAGGAATTTTACTAAAAAATATTATTCTCTAGAACCGAAGTGCAAAACAATATCAACATATCACTTAATGAATATCAATGAAATTGTCTAAATTTCAAGTTAAGAATATTAATTTATTTCTCCAAAATTACATTGAGGATCAGTCCAATTTGAACTTCAATAGCAACTGGATATAGAATATATGATGGATTTGCAAGGCAACCATTTCCTCATCACCAGAAGTAGATATGAAGCGCCAGTTCCACGCTACGACCAACATCTGGATCTAGAATATATGATGGGTTTGCAGGGCCAACCGTTTCCTCATCACTAGAGGTAGATATGAAATGCCATTTCCACACTACAACCAAAGTCTTGTGCATAAGAGGAATGTTTCTTCTTCCTACTCCATAGACAGATCGTGCAGGTGAAGCTAGACCTTGCTTCATTTATTTCAACCTTAATTTAAGATGCCACTTGAAATTCTCCATGGATGTCAAGGATGGATACCATCGCTGAAACACACATCCCAATTGGAGATTTATAAACATCTTCCAATAGTATAACTATTGTATGTATAGATGTACAAGCTTTATTTGCAAGTATTATTCCTTTATCGAAAGAAAACGAACTTGAAAGAAGTTTAAACTCTTATTTCATGACCAAAAAGCTAAATAATAAGGTAACCGTAGATAGTTACAAGTCTTGGTACTCGGATAAATATTTCATTATGGAAATTTTATTTCATATTAATACTCTTCCTATTTATAACCAATGCGTCAAGGTTAAGACAACGTTCATAAATCGATTTGTTTGAGACTACGATTCAGATTTCGCATTGAACAATAAAATTCCATCGTTGTAAATCTTGACTTTTGTTTTTATATGAAAATAGATATTAAAAGCCATTCTATTTTGTCTCTGGGTACTCCACCAAACCATATTTAATTGCAGGCGAAATTTAATGTCCCTATCGAAAAGTTGGTTGGGTCTTGGTGAAATGTAATCTGTATGGGTAAGATGATATGTATAGGAAAGAATTTGTTTATGGAGTCACGACCATAGGCAGTTGTAAAAATTCTAATTATCCATTCGGTTTTAAGCATCTTGCCATTTGTAATTTACCACGTTGTTTCTTTGAGTCTTTTAATTTTATTTGGTGTGCAATATACCTGTAGGAGAACATGAGATTGTCTCTTTTTGTCGATCTATTCTACTAGTTCATGAAAGTGATAACCTTATTTGAGTTGGTTTAAAGTAGTTCAAACTAGAGCCAAGCAGATTGCCACTAATGGGATTTGTGTTCGGGGAAAGACCGGTCATTGGATCACACCCAAACGATTCTACTTAAGTTGTTGGTAGGAATGATGGATCAAAACCCATTGCTTCTAGGTCTTTATCTCGATGTGTTGTTGATGTGATTTCGCGTTGAAGAGAGAGATCACATAATCAGTCCTTTCTACCTAGGCCCTACCACGTTTACATAGCATTATTGGGGGTCGATAAGGAACGAAGCAGTAAGAAAAAGTCCTTGAGTTCAATATCAAGAGCTTATGCCCAATCATTCTCCAATTTGAAATCTATACCTCGCCCATAACAACCCCTCTTTAATAATATTTCTTCCTTGTCCTTCGTTCAGATGCTCAAAACTATTTCCTGGATTATATAGTCATTGAAGATACTTTGTTGGAAAACTTTTCATATTTTATTTAGATGCAACACACATGGGATAGACATCTTATCAGAAATTTTTGTGGTGGGGTGTCCCAGGGAACAACATCATCTCCTTCTGTGGGAGAGCAAGGTTTTACAATTCTAGTGCTAGAATGCTCCTTACACAATTGTAGTATACCTAGGGAGGTAATATTTGGTACCTCCCTAGGTATAAATGTAGTATGCCTAGGGAGCTAATATGGGGTACCTACGGAGGTACCCAATGGGAATGTGGTTATGTATTATTAGTGGAAGTCATTTAATATATGAGAATGTGGTCATTCAGTGTAAGGTGGAATAGGTCCACTATATTAATAAAGGTTCACTATGGTAGTTAGATGTAATCAATGTGAGAAAGCTTTTTAGAAGGTTCCTAGGAGATAGAGAGAGCTATATAAAGATGTGTAAGCAATCAAATGAAACATAGTGAAGAATATTGTCATTGTAACTAGCAAGTATTGCTTGAGGAGTGCTTTCCTTCCATAAGGAATAATATATGGTGTTACCCTACCTCAAGGGTTTTTTCTACATTCTTGTGTTCAATATTTTGGTGAATGGTTTGGTTTATTCTTGGTTATTTCCGAAGTATATATGTAGATCTATTCAAGTACTTAACAATAACTAAGTTCTCTAGATAAGATACATAGATGGAGCTCTGGGCTTTGCTTAGATTATAACTTCTAAATGATTGTACCAAGGCTCAGATTGGCTAATCGATGGTGGAAATGCGAATTATTTCTCAACAAATCCTTAGGAATGGAAAAGCTTACAATGTAAAGAGCGACGTCTGGGAATGGATATAGAGGTGCTCGTCTCACATCTGACGACACAGTGTATGCCACTGCTATGAACCTTGTGGGAGCATCAAAAGGAAATAGTTAATAATGTGCTTTTCATCTCAGAGCCTTTGTATCCGAGGCCAAATTACCCTGACATAACAATTGCTAGTTGTCCTAAGAATTCATATTCTTTTCACAACAGTGGGCATGCATTCAACATGATATAAACAAAATTCCCAACAAGCCAGGGATTGCGCTTGCATAGCTTTTTTCTGGCTAGAGTGGCACTTGATTAGCGAGAAGAAATATGAAGTAAGGTTGGTTACGAAATACAAAGTAGGCCATTTCTTTCCTCTGAGAGGTAGGCCCAATATTTGAATATGAATATGTTGATCATATGCACCCTACTCCCTATTATGGAAATTCCTACATAGATATTGTATTTCTTATGCCCGTACAAGTATTATCAATGTAGTGTGGTAGGTAGATTTGAGCTAACTATGCAGCTGGGAGTTGTGAAAAGCTTCAATACCCACACGCTAGTTTTGTAGACGAGAGTTATGAAAAGATTCAATACCCACGAGCTATTTGTGCAACCAGGAGTTGTGAAAAGCTTCAATACCCAAACCCTAGTCTCCATGCAAGCCTCTATTCACGGTATAAATTTACTACCATATATAATTGTTTTAAATTATTGTGTAGGCGAGAGGAGGGTAAAATCAAGGGTGATGACATACCTCGCAGTCCTTCTTATACTGGGAATAACATAGACGTAAAGCTCCAACCATTCCTAGCTGAAACACCGTGCTTTGCATCATGCTTTCTCTGTATTGTCGCTTTTCTCTCTCACAACCCCATGTCCTAGAGCTCTCTACATACCATGGAATTCATAAACAAAACTCTCCAATTCCCAAGAAATTCATATGAATTTGAAAAAAATACCCTAAAACATGAATCACTAAGATGAATTATTTTGGATCCATTTGGACTACAAACTAGACTTCAAAGAAAGGCATGGTACAAAGGATACATAAAACAAAAAATATGCAGCCTACAACAAGCTTGGGTGGCATCTCCAT
>JASDQU010439108.1:47816-60835 GCA_032191745.1 Picea mariana | reverse complement strand
ACCCATTGTGTATCCAACTGCTCAATCCCTTACTTCAAAAAATTATGTTTTCAATTTGAATTGCATCTCTAACATCTAGAACCAACTCTGATACCATAATGCAGTGATCCAACACTACTTCCGTTAAACAATCCTCAACTACATTTTTTTAATGTAGTGCTTTAACACTACTTCCGTCAAACACTCTGTGTGAAACCATTTTCACCAGCCTCGAGAACACGTGTTGGAGTTAATTATTCTCACCCACAACCAGCACCAGTCGAAATGGATAAACTGCTTGCATTCCAGCTGTTGGCAATGAATTGGCTTTTGGCCACAATTTTGTATGTAGGAAATTTAAGAGAACGGGTTTGGAAATAGTTCAGTCAAGTGGGTATTTCAACCAACGAAATGGAAAAGACTCGGCACAAATTCAGAATGGAAATAGAAAGGATCAATAGGTTACGATTCAACCGCTATTACCCCTGTATAAATATATATCAAGATCATCCAGTCTTTTAGCCACCCACGAATTGAAAAGCTATATCACATAGAAAAACTTTATCTTGGAGTTTTGTTAAAAAAAATTCCCATTTCCATGGCTTCATGTGCAAGCAACAGTGAAACTCATGCGTGTCATGGAGAGAAGATTTGGTCAACTATCTACTGGTGCACAGTTTTTTAATTTATTTTGTGAGTTTTTGACATTTTCATAAAAATTTCAGGACACCATAAAAATTATAACCAAGTTTTTCAAAAGATTCTTCATACGATCTCATAAAATTATTATTCTGCTGAGCTCCACAATTGCCTTGTATCTGTACAAACATAAAAAAATATATAGGAAAAAGGGTGGAAAAGCATGAATATTGAGAGACAAACCACAACTTAGGCTTAAAGAATTTAGTTGGGAGATATTTATTCGTCTAAATGCATCACTTTATGAGTACAACACCATGTAAATTATTGAAACCCTATCACATATCAACTCAATTTTTTAGAATATTGCATTAAAGATTATCACATATCAACTCAATTTTTTAGAATATTGCATTAAAGATTGAGTGGTATGAGGTTTTTAGTGTTATATAAGATTTGATTTTTTTTCAAAAAAAACTTTCGTTATTTGAAGTAGAAGTTTTAATGGATTTTCCATGTAACTAAAAAAAATTATTGTAGCCTAGGTTTTCTTTCCAGTGCTTTTATTGTAAATACGTAATTGTGTGCTCTTAACCAACTTGTAAATACGTAATTGTGTGCTCTTAACCAACTTGTCTGTGCGTTCATATAAGACAAATGAACACGTGTGCTTATAATTATTATGCACTAGTTTCACCTTGTTGTTATATGCAGAGTATCAATGCTCTTATAATGTCTACACATCGAATCCACATTGTTTGCGTATGAAGCACTGATGTTTTTTAGTTTATGTACACCTTGGTGTAATTAGATTGTAGTGAGCCGAACCCTGATGTGTTTAAGATATCGTGCGCCATGATGCTTGTATAATTATTAGGTATCAATGCATGTATTACCATGTTCACCGAAGGGTAGTGAAATTTCGAATGCATATATTAGATCTATGGTGCATATACTAAGAGCATCGATGCATACATTATCTTTAGATCCCAACAAGTATTTTAAACAAGGGCACCGTAAAATTTTGAAATGATAAATATTATTGTATGTTATGTCGTTTACATAATGGTGTTTTTTTCTCAATAGTTTGCACTATTGCATTTGTATAATTAATGGACATTGTGCGTATGATGCCTCAAAATGCAGATCATTTTCTATATTATGGTACACAGTATCTAGTGACTTCATAAGAATACAATGCACAAATGTATATATTTTAATTAATTGTTATTTTTACAAATTTTCAATCAAGCATCTCAAAATCAAATATTTTTAATAATAATATTGTTTTATATTTTTGTTATTACATTTTGATATAATGATTGCATTAATATGTTATCCAACTAATTACATCTTTGTTATTTGTAACAATGTATATCATCCAGATATTAATTATTCAACAATGCAACATTTCACAACATTTCACAACATTCAACAATGCAATAAAATAAGAAACCCATTTTATTATATATAAATAAAAGTCTCATTGTCATACAAAATGAGACAACGTAAAGGTCCACAATAATCAAATTGCAATCAACATGTAATTCTCGCATTTATTGGTAACATGTTCTCATGCAATTGGGACAATATGTGGAGTACATTAAACAAAATCCCTGATATTCAGAGACAAATATTCCAAAATATACAACTTGCAGTAACATTCAATTATATTGATTGGCATTCATCTCTTGAAATGTTTTCATCCCTCAAGCTATGTGCATGCCTCATTTATTCATCATTTGTAGGTGATATTGTACTTTGGTTATTTAACCTAATATTTTTTTGATCAACTTGTCTTTTGTGTTTCACCTCTTCATCTTCCATCTAAAAACACACAAATAAAGTGTAATATATATATATATATATATATATATATATATATATATATATATATATATATATACATGAATCTCTCATAAAGTACAATACACATTCTTTTGAAGCCATGCTTCATGCCTTCTCTCAAAATCTCTCATGTTGGTTGTATTTCATACTTTGTTTCTTGCATATTTAATATGCCATGACAAAGCACACTCAATATAATTAATATAAGTGTTTCTTGTTGTTTCATTAATTACAAAACAAGACAAATTAAATAGCATTGCTACCTACAAATTGTTCAATTAAACCTTCATACTTCAACATAAACTCACAACCCATACTTAACTCAATTTCTATCAATTCATGGGTTGATTCCTCTTTTTATGCTAGCACTTATTAGAAGAAATCAATGGACAAGTGCAAATTAATTATTTAAATATAAATATCACAACAAACATGAAAACTTAAGTAAGGTCAAAAACATAAATACTCACAAAGTTTGTGATCGACCTTTTTATTCCTCGTCGTCTTGTCTTTCGTGCTGAATGGGTTTTATTTTTTTTCCTTTTTGCAACAAAACAATTGAAAATCAGTATTTCATGTGATAAATAAATTTGATGTACATAAATTAATAAATAAATATTATACACCTCCAATGCACATTGTAGTTGGGATGGCTTCTCTCGCGATGCAATTATGTTCATTTCTTTTACCATCTCCTTCTACACTTTTTTGAACATCCATATTGTAATGTATTCATTTTCCCCTCGTTTATCCTTTGCAATTTTCAAAATCTCCGTGAAAAAAAAAAATCTAGGAATCATCGGATATAAAAATTACGCAATTTATTTTTACAAACTAAGATATTGTTGCGTATAGTAATTTTGTATGCCCCAGTGTGTTAACCATATGCATACGAATTGGTGAGTCAGCCATATATATATATATATATATATATATATATATATATAACAGTGCCATTGCGAAATCAAAAACGTTTTACAAATTGTTCTATTCAGTCGGTGCTTTATGAATTAATAAAAACACTGCTTCCTAAGTACTATTTATCACACACCGCTTACCTATGAAAAAACTTAAGACATAACATTTTCCATATTATAAAAATATATTATTTCCATTTTAAACTCAACGGTGCTCTTTATATGAGAATGTGGCCCGGTGATTATCTATATACAATGTGCATCGTTGACCCTGAAAAAGTTTTTTAAAAATATTATTTCTAATTTAAATTAAGCAGTGTTGTTGACATGAAAATATGCACTGATGCTCTTCTAATGTATAGGGTGCATTGCTAACTGCGAAAGCATTTTTTTTAAACCCACAATGATAGGTTGGTTTGAGATTCAATGCAATGAGTGGTTCCATTGCACCAGATATGAAATGCCCCATATATAAACAATCCCTATAAAAAAAAAAATCTTAACAAACATTCTCTTTTAAGCATATAGGGGCTTCTGCAATGCAACATATTAGATATTATTTTTGGGATTAACTGCGTAGTGCAAGTCATTAATCTATAACCCATATCCATGAGTATTAGTCGCAACTGACCAATAATTCTCATGACTTGAATAGTCCACTTAGCACTCATTGCATCAGGTGATGCTCATAGGGGTGAAGAAATGGGATTGAAACCAACGAAATGAATCACATACCATCAATCATCACTTCTGGGGGTTGCACCCGGTAACCAGGACTTCCCAGGTGATCACCCATCCCAAGATGCCTCTGGCTCAAGCACACTTAACTGTGGATTTTTCCCCACCATCAAGACCACTTAGCTTGCTACCCCATTTACAAAACCTTAGCAAGTATTATTCCTTATGAACTACCCAGTTAGAGCTCCCTTCAATATTTTTGGTATTAATAGTCCACTTAGCACTCATTGCATTGGGTGATGCTCACAGGGGTGAAGAAATGGGATTGAAACCAACAAAATGAATCGCATAGCATCAATCATCACTTTAGGGGCTTTCACCCGGTAACCAGGACTTCTCAGGTGGTCACCCATCCCAAGACGCCTCTGGCTCAAGTGCGCTTAACTGTGGATTTTTCTCTGCAATCAATCCCACTTAGCTTGCTACCCCATTTGCAAAACCTTAACAAGTATTGTGCCTTATGAACTACTCAATTAGAGCAACTTTAACTCTTTTCAGGATTAACTGTGTAGTGTAAGTCATTAATCTATGACCCATATCCATGAGTATTAGTCGTAACTGACCAATAATTCTCATTATTTGAATAGTCCACTTAGCACTCATTGCACCAGGTGATGCTCACAGAGGTGAAGAAATGGGATTGAAACCAACGAAATGAATCGCATAACATCAATCATCACTTCCGGGGCTTGCACCCGGTAACCAGGACTTCCCAGGTGGTCACCCATCCCAAGACGCCTCTGGCTCAAGCGTGCTTAACTGTGGATTTTTCCTCACAATCAAGCCCACTTAGCTTGCTACCCCATTTGCAAAACCTTAGCAAGTATTGTGCCTTATGAACTACCTAGTTAGAGCTCCCTTTACTCGTGAAATATAGAAAGGGAAAGCAAGAAAAAGAACAAGGCAATTAGAGTTTCTAATGCTGAAGGTAACTATGAAACCATTTTTTTGGGGTGGGAATGTACTAAAAATTGCTTGAATCAATTAGGGAAAATATTAAGATGATTAATAAAATGAAATCATATACCTAGAATTTCTCCTTTGTAGATTTGTGTGTGACCTACAGTAATCCAGTTTAAATTTGGCTCTTCAAAAAATCCCATCCACTTTGAAGTATTTGTTGGTAAAGTTCTCTTGCACAATTTTCCCCGCTAAATTTTGATAAAAGAATGAAAGAATTGTAGGAACCACAAATAAACAAGCCTAATAAAATCCATACAACTACATGTAACATTTCTAACATATAATTTCAATTTCAAACACAGAATTTCTTTGAGTGCGTAAATAATTCATTTTGCTTCAAATAAGCATATAATATTTCAGCAGAATTTAACATTTATCTACAGCATGAAAATAACTCAGCAATTCATAATAAAATACCTGGTTCTGATGCTAATTCCCGTCGATATGGTTGTCCTTTCCTTGTTGCCTTGCCTAGCGTATTGCATTGACCCAACTCTGCCCAAACTGACTGACCTCCTAGCCAGCTAGGAGAAGCCTGTCTGACTCCCTAGCTCCAGGAAACTTAAAGGAATCCTGGCCCCTGTGCCCAAAACCCCCAGCAACCTAGTGCCCCCTGCAATGGTTCACCAAAAACTGCAGAATCCAACAACAAAACCAGAAAATCCAAAAAACAGAACTACAGTCTCTCCTCCTCCATAATTCTTCCTTCCCCTATTCTCATGATGCCCTCCCGTAGGACTCTTCCCCCGTCATATTTTTCCCTTCACTGACTCTCCTCCCCCTCATTATTTTCCTTATCCCCTCCTTTATGACCTTATCCCCTTCTTTATTATCTTATCCCCTTATTTATTATCTTATCCCTTCCATTTAATGTTTCTTTACCCCCCTTCATACGTAAGTATTTAATAAAATAAATTAAATTATTAACCCCTTTAATTCTTTATTCAAATAATTAATGAGTCAATTAATTAATTAATTAATCATTGACATATATGAACAAGTAATTAATAAATAAAATTAATTAGTTAATATTATTAAGAAATAATTATTGTTTAACTAACATATTAAGACAGTTAGATTATCAAATTAATTATAATTAATAATCCCTATGCATCTATTTAACTAGGGTTATTACATACACCCACCCTTCAGGAAACTTCATCCCGAAGTTAAGGTATCTCATGGTACAAAGGAAAAGAAACATGGTTCACACATTGATAACAATTAACCGACATTATTAGTAAGTAAGTCAAGAAAACTCATACATACTAGTGTATATGTACAAGAAATGCGTGTGTAGCTAGTACATACAAGTCTCGTGCATGTACTAATAATCAATAACTATCACCCTTTAGTAATTTATGTATGCATCCAATCCAATCAACAAGACTAGTCTTTTATAAAAGACAATAAACCAATCAAATGTTTGTGAAATCCTTTAATTTCAATTATCCTAGTTCAACAATTTTATTTAGACAACTGTGGTTTAGTTACGTAATTATGAATATGCATATATACACATTCTTTTTTTTTTAGAAGGGAAAACATTAAATTCCACCAGCAGACAACTCTCCATACTTTCTCAACTATTTCTACTCATCCTTCCTCCCTAACTTACTTCCATCTCCATTCCTGTCCTTCCTCTGCTGGACTATCTTGGAGCATCAATTATACTGACCTAACTCCAAATAGAACCCATAAGCGGAAGTGTCACTATCTCGACCAAGCTTCCCCAATAGGCAACTGACAGTCATCATCACACGTCTTGGGGAGTGTGAGCTAACACCGTCCTCCCATGACTTCAGGTTTCAGAGGATACACAGTGGGAAATTGACGCAGACCCCCTTCTCTAGACCCGCAGGTTGGGATCCACACAGGATCTTTTCCTTTCGGCCCGAGAGCTCGATTGGCTCTTCTATTTCCCTTTCGAGAAATCAACCCACAACAAACCTTGAGGAAACTTCCTCTTTTATTTCGGGATATCGGACTTCGCTAATTCACGAATCCCTTGGTCGAGCACCTTACCACTTTCTACCTTCGAAACCTGAAATACTTAACCACTTGGTCTTCTTGATATCAATTTCATCTTTTTGGCTTTCGCGAATTCGGGAGTTGCGATGTCGTGCAACCCTACTCCTTGACTCCCGAAGTCCCGAAACCTGAATTGTCGATTCGCTGAAATTTCAAATGTCCTGGCCTTCCCTTCCTCTTCACGTTTTCGGGGTTTCAAACACCGAAATGTGCTTTCACTATGCCTTCGGGATTCCCAAACCACCAAACCCCGAATCTCCAAAACTCTAAGGTTCCTCTTTTGAGGAGATCAATGGCTATGAACTCTCCCTTGATCCAATGGTCAGCATAATTTCGCGTACCAGGATTTCACTATGCTAACACTTGAACTCTCTGTCCTCTCCACATTCCAATCTTCGAAGTCCTGAAATGCCGAAACAGTACTTCTCCTTGCTGTTTTCCACAAACCTTGACAAGAAACTTCTTGCCCTTCCACGTGTTGCCTCCCCTTTGTTTCGGGTTTTCTTCTCTGTTGTGTCTCGATCTCTCATCTTTAAGACTTCCAAAACCCTGAACTTCAAAGTTCCAAAATCCTAACCTTGTTCCTCCTTGCTTCCACACACAAAAATCTCCTTTTCACGTTTCAAGGAATTGATCAGCCAAGGATTTTGGCTTACACTTCAGACTTTCAAACCCCGAAATGTCAAAATGGTTGACGACCTGAATAGATCGAAATCGATGGTCCAGATTGACTTTGACTTTTGAAGGGAAGATCTATCCAACGCTTAACTCCCCTGCAACTTCCCTGGATCCTACGGTCCTCGCTATTTCGGGGATTCTCCTCGGAGAATTCGGACCGTCCAATTTCTTCCTCAAATAACCTCTGCTCTAGGTCACCTCAACAATCCTCTTCACTTTAACTTAAACTTTGCACGATGACCAAAAACTCCTCTTCTTCTCTTCAACACCTTGAAGGCGCGAACTCTCTTGAGCTTCCTTTCACTAACTCAAATCTCCTATGAAATTTCTGCATGCACTCCTTGCAGCACTTCCTCAAATACATCTAAGTATTTGAATCCTTTGACTCTGTGCAACTCCTTGCGATAGTAGTCTTCAACCTTCTCCTGGGTTGGTAAGTTTTGAACTTCCAACCAGCCTGTGCACACCTTGCACGGATTCTGTGCCTGACTTTCACTTCTGTGGGAAATGAGAACAACAGTATCCCTCCTGATCTTTCAGAGATGAACTTTGAACCCGTCAATGCACTCCTTGCGGACGCTCCACTACGCTCCTTGCAGGAACTTTTACTCAAGAAGAGAAACAATTGAAACTCATTTCCTTACTCTCTCGGGATTCAAATACTTAACATGAAATCATACATACATAGAATAAAAGAAAACGTACAACAGAAAGAGTAAAACAACCATAAGCATAACATTCAGCATGTATACACAGAAAGTATTAGAACACCATGAGTCTGAATCAAAGCTTCATATATATAAATTTCAGAACTATTGTACATGGGTTCTTCTACACAAATCTCTGCTTCTTCTCTTCTCTATGCTCTATGCTCAATGATACAATTGATGATGGTACAAATGATACAAGATGAGGGTGTCTATAGTCGATTTTCCCTCCTACACTCTAAACTGTCTAATCTACATTTAGACCTACCTACTTACATTAATTATGCATGAATGCCTTCACCTACTACAGATAAGAGCAACTGCTCAAGAGCTGTTTACAATATCTATGTGTGCTTCCTCTTAACTATTACATTAATGTTTTAAAACATTTCAAAAATGTGCGCTTGTGCTTTCCAGTTGTCTTCCATCTTTGTGCTTTCTTGCTGCTTATGATGCTCCTGCATCATACTCCCTCGCTTGAAAATTGTCATGGACTCCTGTTCATGAGATCTTGCACTATCTGTCCATGCTTCTAAATTTTTTTTTCATTCTCCCAACTGGCATCTTCAACTGGATGTCCCTTCCACTTGACTAAGTATTCAAAATACTCTTTTCTCCTGGTCTTCTTCCTGACTCTCTTGTCAAGTATACTCTCCATCTGTGGCTTTTCAGCTACAGGTAGTTGTTTAGCTCACTGAACCTCTGTCTGTCCACTATCTGCTCCTGCTTCTTTAGCTCTGTAAGGGTACAAATCCGAGATGTTGAATATTGGAGAAATTCCGACCCCATCGGGTAATTCAATCTCGTATGCATTCGCCCCAAATTTCCTTATGATCTTACATGGTCCAATCTTCTTCATCTTTAGTTTGTTATATGTTCCTCTTGGGAACCTTTCCTTTCTCAGATGTGCAAGAATCAAATCACCAAATTCAAATTGAAGTTCTCTCCTGTGTTGATCTGCTCTGTGCTTGTACTCTTGGCTCGAGTTCTGCAATCGCTCCTTCACTTGGCTATGAATTTCTTTCATTGCCTCTGCAAAATCTTTTGCACTAGCACTTCTAGTTTCACTCTATTCTGAATCTTTCAGTTTAGAAACTCCCCTTGGTTGCATTCCATAAACAATTTGAAATGGACTCTGCCCTATGCTTCTATTGACTAAATCATTATAAGCAAATTCCTCTTGTGGCAGAATATGATCCCACTGACTGTGGTGTTCAGTTACTAGGCTTCTCAGTAAATCTCCCAAACTTTTGTTCACAACTTCTGTCTGTCCATCTGTCTGAGGAGGATAAGMTGAGCTAAAAGACAAACTTGTCCCCAACTTCTTCCATAAAGTCCTCCAGAAATTTCCTACGAACTTGGTGTCTCGATCTGAAACTATGCTCCTTGGTAAGCCGTGAAGTCTGACAACTTCTTTGAAAAACAGGTTCGCGATGTGAGTCGTGTCACTAGTTTTCTGACATGGTATAAAGTGTGCCATTTTAGAAAATTTGTCGACYACCACAAAGATTGAATCAAACCCTCTTTGTGTTCTTGGCAACCCCAACACAAAATCCATGCTTACTGCATTCCACGGCCTCTCAGGTATGGGTAACGGCTGATACAACCCTGTATTCTATCTTCTTCCTTTTGTGTGCTGACAAATTCTACATTTGTCCACAAATCTTTTGACGTTTGATCTCATTCCTGGCCAAAAATATGAGCCATTTAATTTCGAGAACGTTTTATCATGACCGAAGTGTCCGACCAATCCTCCACTGTGCTTTTCCTTCAACAGATTCTCCCTCATGGAGCATTTTGGAACACATAATTGATTACCTCTGAATAATAACCCATCCTGGATCATGTATTCAATCCATTGACTCCTGTCCCTGAGAATTGTATTCTCAGATGCCTCATACGCCGCTTTGAAATCTAGATCATCCTTGTACATGTCCTTGAGATTATCAAAACCCAATGTTTTAACTCTGAACTCCTGTATCAACAAACATTTCCTGCTCAAAGCATCAACAACTCTGTTAGCAGTTCCATAAATATGTTTAATTACAAAAGAAAAATTCTGTATATATTCAACCCATTTCGCATGTATTTGGTTCATCCTTTCTTGTTGAGTTACAAATTGTAAGGCATGATTATCACTGTACAAAATGAACTCTTTAGGAACCAAATAGTGCCTCCACTTCTTCAGTGCTTGTATGACCGCATAAAACTCTTTATCATACGTGGAGTACTTCACTTTCGCTTCATTTAGTTTCTCACTAAAGTACGCGATTGGCCTATCATCTTGGCTCAAGACCGCTCCAATTGCAAATCCACTAGCGTCACATTTGACCTGAAACGTCTTGTTGAAATATGGAAACACCAAAATTGGTTGTTCAGTAATCTTCTTTTTCAACAAATTGAAACTTTTCTCTGCTTCTTCCCTCCAGTGAAAATATTTATGTATTTTCTTCACCGTGTCCATCATCGGTGCGCTAATTCCACTGAAATTTCTGATAAATTTCCTATAGAAACTAGCCAATCCATGAAAGCTTCTAACTTCAAATATACTCTTTGGTGATGGCCAATTCTTAATCACCTCCACTTTATCTAGATCCATTTTCAGCTTATTTGCAGAGATAACAAACCCCAAATAAATGAGCTTTGTCCTCATGAATGATGATTTCTTCATATTTATCAACAACTTCTCTTGCTGCAATCTTCTCATCACTTTAGCCAAATGCTTCAAGTGCTCTGTTTTTGTCCTACTAAAAATCAGTATATCGTCGAGATACACAATGATGAAATTCCCAATGAATTCCTCCAAGACTTCATTCATTAACCTCATGAAAGTACTAGGTGCATTTGTTAAGCCAAATGGCATGACAAGCCATTCATACAACCCTTCATTTGTCTTGAAAGCTGTCTTCCATTCATCACCTTCTCTCATACGGATTTGATGATAACCACTTTTCAAATCAATCTTTGAAATGAATTTGTCTCCACTCAAACAATCCATCAAATCATCCATCCTTGGCAATGGAAATCTATATCTGATGGTAATCTTGTTAATTTCCCTTGAGTCTGTACACATTCTCTAGCCTCCATCTTTCTTTGGACTGAGCACTGTTGGAACAACGCATGGACTCAAGATTTCTCTAACCAATCCTTTGTCCATTAAGTCTTGGACTTGTCTCTTGACCTCTTCATTCTCCTGCAACATCAATCTGTACACTGTTTTGTTTGGTAAACTAGCTCCAGGTATAAGATCAATGTGATGATTTATACTCCTGATAGGTGGCAACAAACGAGGTAGTTTGTCCACTACTATATCAGCAAATTCTTCCAGTAACTTCTAGATTTCCTCCGGTAAATCATCCACCCTTGTACTAGTTAAAACAATTCTAGGCTTCCTAACCACAATGAATTGTGTTTCTTCCTTCTTCTTAACCTCCTTAAGATGTTCCTTCCCACTCATGAGAAGTACAGTGTTGCTTAACTCTGTTGTGACTTCTTTATCCTTAATTGGCAACAACATGTGAGTTCTCCCATTCTTCTCCAAGGTGTATGTGTTCTTTCTCCCATCATGAATCACATTCCTGTCATATTGCCATGGTCTACCCAGCAATAGATGACAAACATCCATGGGAATGACATCACATAGTATTTCATCCTTATATCCTCCTATTTTAATTTCAACTAAACATTGTTTAGTGACATTTAACTGATGCCCTTTTTGTAGCCACGAAACTCTATATGGGCTTGGATGTTCAATAGTCTCCAGCTCCATCTTTTCTACCATCTCTGTAGAAACGAGATTGTCTGTGCTACCACTGTCCATGATGACCTTGCATACCCTGTCTTTGGTCTTGCAAGCAGTTCGAAAAAATCAGTTTCTTTGGACTGGATTTTCTACTTCCTTCTATGGCGTTAAGAGAACTTTCGTCATCATCAGTGATCTTCTGCCTTCAGCATCTTCTACCTCAACATTCTGTCTCTGTGCTTCGGCAATGTGAGTTTCACTTTCTTCTTTCTTCTTATCTGGACATTCATAGGATTTATGCCCATTCTTTCCACATGTGAAGCACTTTACCACTCCATCTCTGCCTCTTCCTCTTCCTCTAGCATGAGGAAAAGTGTTGTTATCAGCATACTGGCTTCTCTGTTCGGCATACTGCCCTCTCTGTGAGCTTCCACCTCTCTCAGATTAAGTTTGAGGTTTCTTCCACTCTTCTTTAGGTTTCTGATTCCTATCTTGGACAATTGTTCTACCTCTGGCTTGACTTCTGCCTCGCCCTCTTTGACTTTTCTTTCATCTTAACTTCTCTTCAGCCTTCAGAGCCATCTAATAAGCATCTTCCACCATTCGGATGGTCATCATGTTCATCTCATCTTGGATGTCATATCTCAGACCATTCATATATCTGGCAACCTTTTCATCATCACTTTCCCGATGACCTGCCCTGATTTTTAGCTTGTAGAATTCTTCAGTTTACTCCTTCACTGACATTAGCTTCTGTATCAAATTCTGCATTCTCCG
>JASDQU010439108.1:3692-13830 GCA_032191745.1 Picea mariana | reverse complement strand
ATGAAAAAAGAATAATGAGTCATATTTACATCAAACACTATTGGGTCTATTACCTAATCCTTTGTGCTATGGGTCTTTCTTCAAGGGTTGACATCAATGACAACCAACCTTAATCAACAATCTCCCCCTTTGGCATTGATGGCAACACTCTGATGCAACACTGAAATCATATCACTCATTCTCCCCCTGAAACCATGTCTTTGTCCTATGCATCTGATAAATCCGATCCTCTTGGAACCATGCCTCTGTCCTCTACATCTGATAAATCTCTCCCCCTTTGTCATCAATGACAAAGGTATCTTTCCATCAGGGGTTGCTCCCCCTGACAGACTGTCCTCTTATGGTGCTTCCTCGTGTACATCTAATACATATAGGATAAGAATTAAAAAAGCATTCATTTTTGGAGTAGAAATAACTCCAAGTCTTTGGCGAAGATATTCAAAGGCTTCCCATGGAAGTGGTTTTGTAAAGATGTCTGCCACTTGTTCTTTTGTGCCCACATACTCAACTCTGATGTTCTTTTCTGCAACCTATTCCCATAGAAAATGATACTTGATTGGAATGTGCTTAGTCTTGGAGTGCATCACTGGGTTTTTTGAGATACTGATGGCACTTGTATTATCACAATATATTGGAATGGGCTCATCATACTCAACCTGTATATCTGTCAAAGTTTGTTTCATCCAAAGAACTTGTGTACAACATGCTGCTGCTACAATATACTCTACCTTAGCTGTAGATAGAGATATTGATGATTGTTTCTCGCTTAGCCATGATACCAAACACTCACCTAAGTAGAACACTTCTCCACTAGTGCTTCATCGATCATCAATACAACCTGCCCAATCTGCATCTGTGTAGTCCATAAGTGATAGATCTTTTATTTTTGGATACCATAATCCAAACTCTTCTGTTCCTTTGAGATATTTGAAGATCCTCTTTACTGCTAATACATGTGATTCCTTTGGTGCTTCTTGAAATCATGCCACATGTCCAACTACCTGCATTACATCTAGTCTGGATGCTGTCACATATAGTAGGCTGCCAATCATTGACCTATATTGCCTCTAATATGTAGACTTTGAATCATCATCTTTGTTCAACTTACAACTAGTTTGCATGGGAGTGATAACTGGTTTGCAATCTTCCATTCCGAACCTCTTTAGCATTTCTCTGATATACTTGGTTTGAGAAATAAAAACTCCTTGGTTGCTTTGATGTATCTGAAGTCCCAGAAAGAAGGATAGTTCTCCAAGTAATGACATTTCAAATTCACTCTGCATGTCTTTTGCAAATTTTTGGCTTAACCTGTCATCATCAATACCAAAAATAACATCATCAACATGAACTTCAATTAATAAAATATTACCTTGACTTACCTTGATGTAGAGGTTGTTGTATGTACTTTCTTTTCTGAACCCTACCTGCTGCAGATACTTATCCAGTCTGGAGTACCATGCTCTAGGAGCCTGTTTTAGACCATACAAGGCCTTCTTTAATTTACACACATAGCTGTGTTCTCTGACAACTGAAATCCTTCTGGTTGTTCAATGTAGACTTCTTCTTCAAGTTCCCCATTCAGAAAAGCTGATTTTACGTCCATCTAATATACTTTAACATTTTTCGAGCATGCATAAGATAAAATCAAACGGATTCCTTCCATTCTGGCAACTGGGGCATATGTCTCTTCAAAGTCGATTCCTTCAATCTGTGCATATGCTTTACATACCAATCTAGTTTTGTTCCTTGTAACCTATCCATCTTCATTCAATTTATTCCTGAAAATCCATTTTGTGCCGATCACATTCTTATTCTTTGGTCTTGGAACCAATTACCAAGTGTCATTTTTCTCTATTTGATTCAATTCTTCATCCATAGCCTTATTCCAAAATTCATCCTTGTTGGCTTCTTCAAAAAAATTTGGTTCAATTGTAGATAAGAGTGCTAGGTGTGTTTGTTCTGGTGAACAGATTTTTCTTCTAATCTCAACTCTTGCATCTTTGTTTCCAATAATCTGATCTGAAGGATGATTCTTCTGTACTTGTTTTCTAGGTGTCTTTGGAGATACTTGTTGAACTTTCTCTTCTAGTTCTATCGGATTCTCTTCATCTTCATCTTCATCTTCCTTTTCTTCTTCTTTTTCATCTTCTTCTTCAAAAAGTTGTTCCATTGATTTGTTTTCTTCTTTCTTTGATTTTGGTCTGCCTGTTTCATCAATCGTTACGTTGATGCTTTCCACAACTTTGTTTAATCTTAGATTGTAACACTTGTATGATTTCCTTGTACTTGACTAACCAACAACTATTCATTTGTTCACACAAGAGTCAAACTTTCCCATTCTGCCATCTTCTCTTTTGATGTAGCATTTGCTTCCAAAAACTCTGAAGTGCTTCGCATTTGTTGGTCTTCCTTTCCATAGCTCGTATGGAGTTTTATCAGTGTTGTTTATGAGCATTACTCTGTTTTGAATGTGAACTATTGTATGTACTACCTGTGTCCAAAAAATATCTGTCAACTTTGAATCCATTATCATTGTTCAAGTCATTTCTTGTACTATCCTATTCTTTCTTTCAACAACTCCATTCTGTTGAGGTGTCCTAGCGACGGAGAATTGTCTTTTTATTCCATGATTTCTGCAGTAGTCCATAAATTCCTTTTAGGTGAATTCTCCTCCATTATCTAATCTTAAGCATTTGATTCTTAAATCCATCTCATTTTCAACCATTTCCTTGTAGATCTTGAAATTTTCAAAAGCTTTTGATTTGTTCTTGAGAAATCAAACTGCAGTCATTCTTGTATAATCATCAACCAATAACATAAAGTATCTCTCACCTTTTAAGTCTTTTGTTGTAGTTGGTCCAACTAGATCAGTATGCACAATTTCCAGTGGTTTTGTTGTTGAATATTCCTTTGATTTGAACCTGGTCTTTGTTTGCTTTCCTTGTTGGCAATGCTTGCATAAAGTGTTTGTTGGTTTCATGATCTGGGGCATTTCTCTAACTGCTTCTCTTTTGCTAACTTTGACAAGGTTATCAAAATGCATGTGACCCATTCTTCTGTGCCATAGCCAAGTTTCAACTTCCTTTCCTAGACACCACTTGTCATTTCCAATTTCGCTTAACTCATATATGTTGCTTGAAGTTCTTGCAGCTGTAGTGACCAATTTTCCTGAATCTTCTTTTCTTATCTCACAATTTTGTGAACCGAAAGTAACTTTATGTCCTTGGTCACACATTTGACTCACACTTAAAATATTATGTTTCATATCTTCTACTAGTAGAACATTTTATGCCTTTTCATTCTTGTTCCCAATTCGACTGTGCCTTTTCCAATGATTTTGGATGAATCATCATTTCCAAAGGAGACTGATCCATCTCTTTCCTCTCGTAATGTAAGAAACTTGTCTCTATCACCTATCATGTGTTTTGAACATCCACTGTCAACATACCAACCATGTTTCTTCTATTTAGCTTGTAGAGCGACTGTGCATTCTTCATTGCTATACTGATCTTGTTTTCTTATCCATGTCATTGTTAGGACCACACAATGTACCTTTTTGCCCATACTGTTTTCCACTATTACACTCTTGTTCACTCACATTTAAACTCATATTATCACTTTATCTAAACATTCCATAGGTATACAACGTCCCTTCTCATTACTATACGTTTAATCTGTTTTGCATAATATTTTACATCACTCTCGTACTTAACCATTGATTAGAAATGTATAAGTGCTGAAACAGTTCAAACTACAGATTAGCATTTGAGGCCTGTTGCTGAAACAAAAATTCACAGAAGCTGTTACACAGTCCAGGGTCGCAGATGCTGAAACACGAAGTTGTTACACAGTCCAGGGTCGCAGATGCTGAAACACAAAGGAAGCCGTTACACAGTCAGCGGTCAACAACAACTCTACAACAATTGCACCGTGAGCCAAGCACCAACCATCGCTCCTACATGAGAATGATGAAACAGTCAAGAGAACAAATCTCATGGATGAAACAACCCTTGATTTGCGGTGCTGAAACAGCATCAGCAGCAACGAGAAAGAACTGTTACTCCAGCCGTAACAACAACACCTCATTCAACACTTGTAATAGCATTCTGTTGCGCGAGACTAGGAAATCCTATTCTGGTTTAGAAAGTCGATCTGACTAAGAATAGGACTCAGATATACATCTGTAATGTTTGATCAATTGTATCGAAGGGATTCCCTCTTTAAATAAGAGGAAATCACCATTCGAAAGATCCAAGTTTTGTGTATTAAGAAAGCTTCAGAGAGGGGGACGTACTTCATTTTCCAGATTGTAATATGATCTATTGATAGATGAATAAAAGACTGTTTTGAGCATCCTTCTCTAGCCTTTTCGTCTCAGGGGAATCTTGTGAGAAGGGAGGGCCCACCTTCTTCACAAGATTCACCCATTAGTTTTATAGTGTGCTAGTGTAATTTATGTTTATGCCTTGATTAAATTTTGTCTTGCTGAAACACTACTTTTAATGAATTTTGCTTTGTTGAACACTACTGAACTCTGTCTTGTTAATAACTTTAGTTTATTGAATGTTACATTATTTTCACAAGGTTCATAATCATTTTCATTAATAATCTTGTGTGATGATTTTATAAGATTTTCTAATCAGAGACTGGGTTAAGGGTCTCTGCTTAATGGAAGGGATTGGAAGGTCCTGTTCTCTATAGATAGAGTTAACCTTCTATGCATTAATGTTTTCATGAAAGTGTGTTAATAAGAAACAAGGTGCTGGAGTTCCTGCTTGGGAATAAGGGTCCTGTTCTCTGGTTACAGAATAGTTGTTCTTTCCTGTTGCAGTTGTTATTTTAATGTAATCCAGGATTCTTTAGCTTAATCTTTAAAAGATCTTCAATAGGTAGGTTGCTTTCCTGTAATTCAAGTCAGAACTTCAGTTTATTCAAGGCAAGTGTGATTAATATAGTTTCCTTCACTACAAATCTAAGTTGCTTTTGGAATTGAGCATATACAGTGTGTGGTTACCTTTGAAATAAACAGACTTCCCTGGGTTGACAATTTATGTAGCACTTGATTGTTTGAATTAATTAAGCAATTATAGTGACCAACATTTTGGCACCATTGCCGGGGAAGGTAATTTTAGATTTCAAAAGAACTTATGATTTTTTAGATACAAAGATTGCATGAAAGACCCCAAAGATACTAACCCTACAAGTGGCAAAGGAAAAGGAAAAGGAGGAAGAAATACTTACATTGACGAGATTGTATCAAAGTCTGAATCTGTTGCTCAACGACCAAACCTTCAGAAACAAAAGTCCCAGCCTTCATTTCAAGCAATTTTTAAAACAGGGAAAGAAGTTTGGAGTCCTGAGACAGTCCAGAAGCCAGCAGGAAACATTGAGGATAGAGCAAGCACAGCGGGGGAGCAGACAAAGGAAAACATGGATGAGTACAATGAAGAATTGCATCTCGAAGAACAGGCAGGTCCTGAAGGAGAGGTAAATGATGAAAACTCTTTCTCCACATTAGGATTTCCTATTGGCATTCTCCCTAGAGGAGTAGCCCCAATGAAAAACATTCCACTCTCAGCATTACCTAATTTTCATGGTTTGTCTTCAGAAGATCCTGATGAATTCCTTTTTGAGTTTGATATATTATGCAGAAGCTATTATTACATTTCCAATCCTCAAAAATTAAAGTTATTTCCAGAAACACTAAAAGKAAATGCACTAAGATGGTTTATGATTCTTGGAGGCCATGTAATCACAACATGGGACCAAATGAAACAGAAATTCCTGAACAAATACTAGGACTACTGCCAAACAAGAGAAAAGAGGGAGGAACTATTCAAGATGATGCAGAAAGAGGATGAAAATCTGGAGGACTTTGTAGAAAGGCTACAATACAATCTACAAAGATCCAGTCACCCCATTGTAAGTAAAGATATTCTTAAAACTATATTATTAAAAGGAGTAAGGGATGATTGTCTAGATATGATGAACATGCTTGGAAAAGGGGACATATCTAAGGAATCATACGATGAGATTGTTAATTTATGCAAAAGATGTTCAAGAGGAGCTTCAAGAAATAGATCAAACAGCAGGGACACCACATTTTCAAGAGTCCAAAAATCATCCAGTGGGGGAGAAACAAGAGCCGAGATAGGTAATTTACTTGAAGGTTTTAAAACTGAAATGTTAATCTCTTTTGCCTCACAAATTGATACCCTGCAGATTAAGAAAAAGCAAGCAGAAGCAGAAGCAACATTGTCCATCTTTTGTCCTCAATGTAGAGACAAGCACCCACAAAGAGAATGTCCATTAGACAAAAATCCAATCTGCACCATCTGTGATAAAGATCATGATACTCAACAATGTCCATATTTACCAGGGATCAAGGCAGCATTACAACCAACGGACGAAGAAGCTGAAGCAGTCTATCTATTGACACAAAGAAGGCAATGGCAACCATGGGGACAAGGTATGAATCCTAATATGCCATTTGAATCTTCTAATCGTTGGAATAATTATCCTTCTTCCAATCAAATGAGTTACCCCCCCTATAATCAAATGCACTACACTAATCAAATGAATTACCCACTCTACCCACCCATGCAACAAACTTACCCACCCATGCAACAAACTAACCCTCCCTTTGTTGATCCATCAATGTGGACCCCTTGGCCTCCACAACAACAACAACCATATCAGAATCAATGGAATCAAAACTGNTTGGAATAATTATCCTTCTTCCAATCAAATGAGTTACCCCCCCTATAATCAAATGCACTACACTAATCAAATGAATTACCCACTCTACCCACCCATGCAACAAACTTACCCACCCATGCAACAAACTAACCCTCCCTTTGTTGATCCATCAATGTGGACCCCTTGGCCTCCACAGCAACAACAACCATATCAGAATCAATGGAATCAAAACTGGAGAGGACAACAACCCCTCTTCTAAAATCAATTACCTCAATCCCAATTCCTGCAACCACTCTCCTTACTAGTAGGTACTCCACCGAACAATCAAACGATGAGACCCCAACTACCTGTACAACCTAACCCTAACCCAAATAATAAAGCTATGCAGTGCATTGATATTTATAACCAGCCTACACTTTCTCTTCTCCCTGCGCAATGAAACTATATACATTTACGATCTGGGAGAATAGTGGAACCTTCCATAGTTGATGTTACCTCTTCGGATAAACAGGAAACAAAAGAGCATGATGTACCTAAAGAGGTACAATCATCCTCTAACAATGCAGCTGAAACAGCAAAACCACCATTTCCTGAGCGTTTAGCCTTGACTAAAACGCCTGAGCCACCAGCTTTCAATATTCTAGGGGAATTACAAAATTTATATGTCAAAATTCCTCTACTACAAGCACTCTGAGACGTACCAATCTATGCCAAGACAATGTGAGACATTTGTGTTAAAAAGCCTCTTAGGAAAACTAAGGATCCCCTTATAGTCCATGTTATGGGAGACTTCTCTGCACTAATGTCAGGTAAAACTCCCCCAGTTAAATATGGTGATCCCGACCACCCTACCATTATAGTACAAGTTGGAAAAACGATAATCCCTCGAGTCCTGGTAGACCTAGGTGCCGCTATCAATATCATGACTCTGGAAACCTTACAACTGCTACAATTGCAAAATGAAGTTAGAGACACCCCAACTATCCTAGAATTGGTTGACCGATCCACAATTAAACCAGAAGGAGTCATTGAAGACCTCAGTATCTCTGTGGAATCATGGAATTATCCAGTTGACTTTATGGTACTACAACCCAAAACAAAGTTGGGGGGCCATCCTCTAATTTTGGGTAGACCATGGCTAGCCACAGCAGATGCTTTTATCATCTGTAGATCAGGATCAATGAAAATTTCAAATGGTTATGAAACTAAACAACTTACCCTCTACCCTCACGCTACACCCCTGATTAATAATGATAATTCTGTATGGGTAGATTTTGATGATCAACCTACTCAACCCCTTTTGACTATCGGACAAGCTCTAAGCCTGAAAAACTCTACCGCGGATGAAGTAATTAATAATTTTATTTGCGAACCCTCCTGTGTGACTCTAGAAACTCATAATCAACTAACTGCACTGTTGGAGTCTGATAATCAAGAAAACCTCAATTCAGGAGGCCCACCACAGATATCTAACACCATCTCCTCTAAAAGCATACCAGTAGAAATTGAACATGGCAAAACACTGAACATAAACCCTAATTTGACAGATGCTGAAACACAACAATTAATGAAGTTACTTTTGGAAAATAAAGAAGCATTTGCATGGGATTACACAGATATGAAGGGAATTTCTCCTGAATTATGTACTCATAGGATATATATTAAGGAATATTGTCGACCGATCTGCCAACCTCAAAGACGAATGAACCCTAATTTAAGAGAAATCCTCAAAGAAGAACTTCAAAAATTGCTCAATGCAGGGTTTATATATCGTATATCAGACAATGAATGGGTGTCCCCGTTGGTAATAGTTCCTAAGAAAAATGGGGAATGGAGAGTATGTGTGGATTATATATCTTTAAATAAAGCCACTCAAAAAGATCACTTTCCATTACCATTCATTGATCAGGTATTAGATAATTTTTCAGGGAAGAAATTTTTGTCATTTTTAGATGGTTTCAGTGGGTATAACCAGATCAAAATTGCACCTCAAGATCAAGATAAAACCACCTTTACTAGCCCTTGGGGAACCTTTTCTTATAGAGTCCTTCCATTTGGACTATGTAATGCACCAGCAACCTTCCAAAGAGCAGTTTTAGGAATCTTTTTTGATATGCTTAATGACTCTATGGAAATCTTTATGGATGACTTTACTCCTTATGGTGTTTCTTTTCAGGAAGCACTACAAAACCTTGAGAAAGTAATTAAACGATGCATACAAGCCCAACTCTCCTTAAGTACAGAAAAATATCATATGATGATGAGTGAGGGAATAGTGCTTGGAAATTTTATCTCATCTCAAGGAATTCAGGTAGACCCATCCAAAATACAAGTCATTAAGGATCTTCCTACTCCCAAAACCCAAACAGAGGTAAGAAGCTTTCTAGGACATGCTGGATACTACAAAAGATTTACTAAGAATTTTTCCAAAATAGCTTCTCCCCTGTTTGTGTTACTGATGAAAAATGTTGAATTCAAATGGACTAATTCTTGCCAGGAAGCATTTAATACACTTAAAAATCAGTTATCTACAGCTCCTATCCTTAGAGGACCTAATTGGACACTTCCCTTTCACATATCCTCCGATGCTTCAGATACTGCAATAGGATCTGTCTTGGGACAGGAAGAAAATCATCTCCCCTATGCTATCTATTTCATCAGCAAGAATATGACCCCTGCTGAACTCAATTATACAGTCACCGAGAAGGAATTCTTAGCAGTTATCTATGTAATTAATAAATTTAGACATTACATTACTGTCTATTCTACTTTTGTCCATACTGATCACTCAGCTATCAAATACTTAATGAATAAACCTATCACAAATGCTAGAGTCACCAGATGGCTATTATTATTGCAAGAATTTGATATTACAATTGTAGATAGACCAGGAAAAGAGAATGTAGTTGTTGATTTCCTTTCTCAATTGACACCTGATGATGATACCCCAGTGGATGATTCCTTTCTTGATGAATACTTATTTGTAGTTTCTGCCCACTCACCTTGGTATGCAGACATTGCTAACTACTTGGTTGCAGGGAAGTTACCACCACACCTATCCTACCGAGAGAAAAAAAGTATCATTTATCAAAGTGCTCGGTATAGTTGGATAAGTGGGTATCTTTTCCATACAGAAGTTGATCAAGAAATTTGAAGGTGCATTAGAGAAGATGAGGTGTATGATCTACTAAAATCTTGTCATGATGGCCCTTGTGGAGGGCATTTTGCTGATAAAACAACAGCACATAAAATTCTCAGGATGGGGTACTATTGGCCCTCACTCTTCAAAGATGCAAAGAAATATGTCTAGGCCTGTGATAGCTGCCAAAGAATAGGCCAACCTAATCATAGAGATGAAATTCCATTAAACCCCCAGATAGTACTTGAACCATTTGAAAGATGGGCCTTAGACTTTATAGGACCTATCAACCCTCCATCC
>JASDQU010439107.1:23326-41821 GCA_032191745.1 Picea mariana | reverse complement strand
TTCCATAATGGTTAATCAACCCATGATATGATTCTAAGCTTGAACAAATGAGTACTCATCTAGTATATATTTTGAGTCAAGAGAGAAATTAGATATGGAGTATTGCTACTAGAAGCTTTAGTCTTTGTCTCCTCCTTGGCACCATGATATTGAAAAGGATCAACCTTCGAGTCAAGAAGGTTCTCTTCAATTTCTGCACTATACTCTTTGGCTTATGCCAAGGCAGTGGCCTTCTTGTCCTTTAGGATGAAACAAAATTTCCCATCGAAAGCATTCATGTAAAGGAAATGAACAACTGCATATGTAGGGCATAGATCTGTCGGGATTTGAATGTACAACCTATCAAACCTGTTGTCAAATTCACTCACCGTCTCATTCTCCTTCTTCTTTTTCTGATTGAATTTAGCTACAAGCATTATGTTGTCTTTATTAATTGTCCATTTGTTCTTGAATACCTTGGAAAAGTCTTAATAAGATGCTATGTGATTATCAGGAAGTCCTCTGAACCATCTCTGAGCATATTTAGTCAATGATGAGGCTAGTAGCTTCATTGCTACATCATCATGTTCCAATTTTTCATATTCCATGTATCGACCCATGGCATAGAGATGATCGTCAACAGTGATCACATTATTTCCTGGAAACTTTGACAACCACTTATGAGACCCTTTTGGCATGGTATTGGGATATCTTGGGATGGTGGCCATGTTCAAGGGTTTATAAAGGTCCTTTTCCCAAGGGTGAGCCATTGGAGTAAGGGGAAGGGTACCGTGGAAAAGGGTTTTGACAATGGGAGAATTTAGAGGAGGCCTTCTTCAGTGATCCAGGTGGATATTGGTGGCCACCCACCTATTCCAACTATCTCCTCTTGTTCATTTTTATTCAACACGTTCTTCTGTACTTCTTTCTAATCATGGGTTCTACACTTATGGGGTTTTCTGAAGCCCTGCACATCCTCCAGGTGGATACTGGTGGTCTCTTGCCTAATCCAACTAGCTTATTTTGTATGTTTTCATGTCATCACATCTTGTTGTACTTCCAGGGCCTTTTTGGGGACCTAAACATTTTTTTTTTTGGCTTGCCACAATCAAACTATAGACGGAGTCAAAGTTTGGCAATGAAATGTGTAGTTCTCTGAAAGACCTTTCCAATGGGCTATCACGTGCCTAAAACAAAGGTTGTATGCAAAATTTATGACCCCGAGAAGTTGAGGTACCAACTTACCCATAAGGGCCCACATGACTTTTGGTGTTTCACCTTCTAGGGTTAGGTTTTTGGATGTCTAGGGTTTTGGAATTCATGAGTAATATAAAAAAATGCCTCTAGATCCTCATTTTAATCATTCTGCTCAGACGGATGTGTGTAGAAGCCACATCTCTTCTTAGAGATAACTACCACCATTCGAGCAAGTGTTTTAGTTCTACAATTTTACAGTTTCAGCCTATTTCATTTATTTAATAGAAAATATTGTTCACTGGATATTTGTGTTATTCTTTATATCTCGGTGTTGATTGTATTCAGTTTGTAATTAATTCGTTTCATTCCTAAATACGGATCATTCAGTAAACCTTAGAAGGCTTGAATCTCCAAGGGGGGGAATTCTTGAGGGAAGATGGATTCTGGGAAGGTGGAGTCGCCAGATGGGCTGCAAAAAGGGCTCATCAAGGGTGGAAGGAGAACTTCCTTCTAGTGGAGTCGCTAAACAATCTAAGGGAAAAGGCTTTGGGAAGGAAGCTTGACAAAGTGTCATAAGGGCACAAAAGAGGATTCAAAATCCTCCCTGGCAACAATGCCAAAATGTTATCTCGCAAACTATAGGTTGGGAAAATCCTGACCCAATCCATAAGATGGAGATAATGGTGGGAGATTTTACCCACTGTCACCTTAGATAAACCCTCCCCTCACTTTAGTGAAGGAAGAATCCAACACAAGGGGGGAGTCCCGGGTGACCCTAAGGGGATAAAAGATGGAAAGTAAGACTTTGGCAGTGATGCCCCTAGAGGTCAAGTTACTAAGTGAGAAGTGGCTTGATAATGAGTCTCAAAATTGGTCAATGGATTTCCAAGAACTTGTATACCTGCAAAAGATGATTATACCTGCCCTAGACACAAGAAAAGATGAGTATGAAAGCTTAACGTTAAGTGGACAAGCAAGTTAATATTGATGTCCCTATTTGCAGCAGTCAACAGATATATATATCAACAAGTAAATGATTTTAATGTTGCTAACAAGATGTTAAAATTCAAGTAGATAATGCAAGAGATAAGCTAGCAATCACTAGAATAACTCAAGTATGAAAGGATGAGACTATAGCACAAAGATAAGGATGTTATAAAAACGTATTGTAGAGATATTTTATCAGCCTTATGTATGTAGCATACTATTTCTACAACAAAAAATTGCAACCCACTAAATAAGAAATTAAACCACCCAAAAAGTGTGCTGAGACTACTAGATTATAAGGGCAATTTATTAGCAACTTTTGACAGTTGAAAAAGTGAGTTATAATCAAAGTAAAGAGAAATTTGTTCCAGCCCTAATGGTTGTAGCTTAAAATTACTACAGAAGCATCAAATACTTAGAGAAATGAGATTCCCTAGTGGGCCAAGCAAGCCTTAGGCACAAGCAAAAGTTTCCAACTTAGACAATTACAATATCTCATGTTTTCACATATCCCAATGAAATGATTCTATTTCTCCAATGCAAGAATATTAGTGCCTTTAACTATTGGGTTGTGGAGTATCAAATATTAACGAGCTATTTGAGCTACTTCCTCGGGGGTGTAAACCCTTTTACCCCCCAAGGAAAGCTAAGCTAGCTAGGAAGAACCCTAGGAGGGTGTAAACCCTTTTACTCCTCCTAGGATTTCCTTATGCAACAAAGTATTCCAAGACAAATATAATGGACTTAGTGGGGTTGTATGCACTTATACTCCCCAAAATATTAAGCAAATTAACCTTGCAACCAAGAAAATAAGCAATAGCAATAAACATTCCTTACCTAGTCCAAGCATTAAAAAGATAAACATCCTTTTAACCAAGAAAATCCACCATAAAGCAAGAAATAGTCCTCCACTAGAGATAGCGCATAATCCATCCATCCAATAGCCAAAGTAAAACCGTTACAAGAGCAAGAGACAAGAGATATGTGTGAAAATTCCCAAGTAGGGCACAAATTTCAGCTAAGGAGTCTCTTCTCCAAAAAATGTTATGTTAAAATGACAAGAGTTTGATCACTATTTATAATATTCCTCTTAAAAGAGTTTGTCCACTTAATTTTAGGGTAAAGCATAAAGCAAGGGGTCAACAACCCTTACTTTACCCCTTTACAAGCTAAATTCAAATTTAAAATTAAAAAATACACAATAGAAACCCTAATGTGGCGTCATCCCTCTTCTAGGGTGACTTTTTTACACTTTATGCAAGTCATTAGAATGGAAAGTGGAAGTCATTGGGACTTCCTAGGCCTCCCTCTCATGCACTAGGTATTCCTTCTCCAAGCCAAGCCTTCTCCCATCAAAACATGCCAAGTGTCAATCAGTAACAACACCACCACCACAACCCTATCCCTAGGGTGATGTCAAGCTCCTCAAATGTGACATTTTTTCCTCAAGAGAAAATCATTGGGATAGAAAAGGGTTGGGTTAGGTCCTCCATGGTGTCTCCTTAGGCATCCAAAGTCTAGCATCCTCTTCTGGTGCATGGGCCATGACATTGAACCTATGGGCTTCAATTCCCAAGGAATCCCATGCCAGGCTTGTTCTTCCAAATATGTCCACCAACTAGGTCTTGCAAAGACAATGAATATGACCACCAAGTATATCAAGTCAAATGCATCATGATAAGTACATAAATTCAATAAAATATCTATCTAAGCATGTACATAAAAAACCAGCTCATCAAAATAAATAAGTGTTCAAAGACCCTATGCAATTTTCCAATTTTAGGTATGGGAAGGTTGACAAAGTGACCTATTGGGTGAATCGTACCTCAAGTTTAGGAGTGTTTCCAAAGTGGGCCCCTCTCTAAGACATGTGGAAAAAGTGAATTTGATGGGGGAAAGACTCTTGGGCATGGGGTTCATGACATACATGGGATCATAGTATCTCATTTATGGGTTCCTTTGTAGAGGGTGTGTTGCACCTTCGTTTTCAATGCAACCTTTTTCCAAGCCCATTTATTGCCTTTTTTTTTTCTTTTAAGATGTTTCTAGGTTGAATCTCAGGTGAGGCTTCTACCTAAGCATGAAAAATAGTTCCCATCTTGACTCTCCCCTGGTCACATCACACTTCCCCAAGTTGAAGCCATGTGTGGGGCTTCTACCTAAACATGAAAAATAGTGCCCACACATGCTCCACCTTGGTTGGAATTTTGTATTAGTTATTTTTTCACGGATCCCATTAGTTTCTTATGAGTGACATTTCATTGTCCTTGGGATCCCTGGGTGATTATATTGAAGGTTCATGATTGGATTTTATATTTTTCCAGCTATAAGCCTCTAGGCCTTCAACCCCTTCTTCCCATGAAATGAGGGACAATCCCTTCTTGGGTCAGTACGCCCAAAAATCTCAAAAGGTAAGGAGATGATGGGATGAAATGTGGAAAGTGACAAGTATGGTCGAGAATGGTACGATGAATCATCAATAGGACCTCCTAGTAACAATATTATCCCTGAGGGTGACCCACTTACTAGGGCGCAATGTCAACCACCAAGGTGAAACAGGGAAAAGAGAATAATTTCCAAGCAGACGTTACATAATCAAACACAATTTAAAATGAAACAAAATCGAATGCCTCAAATATTGAAATGACACTCACCATAATACTTGTCTTGTACCTCAAGGAGCAAGACCCAATGTCTTTCGAAAGCCAGCTAATGTGGTGGATACCCTCATGATGAACCTGAGATCTGTGGTGGTGAAGTAGGCTCTATCTGTGCAAGTGTACATTGTTGGTCAAGTTGTCTCTTGATACTCCATGTCTGCAACCTGAAGGCCTCGAGACATCATCTCCTTAGTTATCCCTAGGAATCGGGGATAATAGACCATACTTCTAATCTAGAACCACTACCTTTATAAACTACTAAGGCACCTAACTCTTCAATAACATTTCAATTTCTTGTGCCTACACACCATAATTGTAGCCATTTAGAACCAGGTTCTTACTTGGAACTCGTTATATTTATCTATAGATCTAATCATAATTCAATCTACAAGTCGAAACACCGATTCAATCTAGTAGAGAGATCCAACTCATCATGCGTGCGTAGAACATATAGCCCCCAAAATACTTGTAGACAACAAGAAATATCTCAATCCAATAGCTTTGATACCATGTTTGAGAATTAGGGAATTGGATAGATCAAGGATATAAACATTTCAAGAAGAGGTGGTGTCTAAATACACCATTACAACATTTATTCACAAGCGAGAATAGATCATTATACAAAATAAACACAAAGAATGAAAGAACTTCCCAAAAAGGTTCTATGATAGATCACTCCATAAGGCCATCTATATATAGCATCAAGGTGTAACAAACTCCCTTTAAGTAAGGAGGACATGTTCCACTTTTATTAGTGAGTTTTTGTAATGAAATCTTTGAATTTTTCCTCAACTTGTGCACCAATCAATTACCATGGTCAACTTAACTTACTAGTCAAAAACAAGATTGATTGTTTGGTCAACTACTCAATGGACTCTCCTAGTCGATCATCAATTGTCAACTGACAACCTCTAGAAGATATAGGGATATGATGAACCTAATGTTCCAACACAAGATTGATTTAAACAAAGTTATCCTACCTCCTCCAAATAACCACCTCTAGCACCAATTCTTTAATTTGTCCTTTGTTTTCTTGTATATCCAGTTCTAGTGTGAGAAATTATAATCATTTGGTTAATGAAACCCAAAATATTAATTTATTTATCCAAGGGAGTGGAAGAATAGGGAATAATTCAAGATATCCATATTTCTACATTTTTCTTCAGTCCATTAAAAAGAATGGAAGATTTGTGGACATTGACTTCCATCCTAGTAGGTTTGAAATAAAGGTCTAAAATGTCTTTATATATCTTCACCTCATTTATATAACATGTTCCTAAGTATCATTACATTATATACAAATAAAAAAAATGGCTTAAAATTATGGACCCTCCCACCTTAATGCTTTTTTTTGGATCCTTCCCTCTTTGAATATGAAATTGACCGACTCAACCCTTCTACCACTAATAAGAACAAGAAATGGGACATTGGCCACCCTTTCCTAAGCCCTGTAGTAGCATAAAATAATTTTAAGGAGATTCATTAATAAGGATTATTAAAGAAAAGCATCTCATAATGCAATTTATAATTTGAAGCATCATCTGAATTTGAATAAGCAACAATCTTAAATATAGCCAACACAATTTATCATATGACTTTTCTAGGTCAATTTCCATTACCATAGCAATAATATTTTTAAAATTTATAGATTCAATACCTTCTTGTGCTAAGCCAACAAAATATGTACTTGTATGTTGAATAGAAACTCAAATTGATCTTATGAGATAAACCCTGATAATACATTCTTCAATTTGTTTTCCAATACCTTAGTTATAATTCTATATACAAAGTTACATAGATAAATTGACCTACATTCATTAAAAGATTCTAGATCATTCTTCTTAGGAATTAATGCTATAAAATGAGTATTAAAGGCTCCGAAAATCATTCATAGGCTTCTTGATTCCTATATTACTCTCAATAAATCATCCTCTGACATATTATAGAAACCGATGAAATAAAATTCCATTGTCCAACCATCAAAACCGTGATGAATTTTATCCTTTTTAAAAAAGTGTTGTACATATGTTCTTCTTTGGAAACTTCTACTCCCAAATCTTCATTTTGTTGTCATCCATTAGTCTAAGAAACATAGAAACTACCTTTAGGGCTTCGACCGTATTTTCCCATGATGGCTTCTAGTACTGAGAATTGAAGAACTTTATTCCTTCTTCAGTAATATCATTGAATTTTCTTGTTATAAAGCCATCATATTTATTTATTTACCAAATTTTATTGATGTTTTTCTATTTTTATCATATTTCTGAAAACAATCGGTATTTTGGTCACCCTCAACCAACTAAATATCTCTACTCTTTAACCTCGATTCTGCCTCATTTTCTTCCGCTAAAATATTTTTAGCATCTTCGAAACTTTTAAACCTTTGAATCTCTTCCTTAGAAAAAAAGTTTGCCTTCAAGGTTCTCAAATGACTTACTTATTTCTTCTTCCACATATGATAACATTTTTTTGACTTTCTTTCGCTATTGTTTTTCCCATTCAACTACTAGTTTCTTCACATTCCTTAAATTATCAACAAATTGGAACATTGTTGTCTCTCTTTACTTAGGGTCAAAATTTTCCAATTTTTGAACCACCATCTTTCTGAATTCGTCTTCCTCTAACCAAGGATGATTAAATTTAAATGGGGCTCTAGGTTTCTGAGCTCAATTTCAATTTGGAGGATTGGAAGATGGTCTAGAGACCCACCATTTTGCACCCAATGCTTCATGCTATCAAAATATTCAAGAACTATTTTCTTAGATACCAAGAACCTATCCAATCTTTTGGAGATCCCCTCCCTTCCACTTCTTGATTTTATACAAGTAGGAACCATATGAACAAGCTCAACATCAATCAATATCAATTCCTCAAAAAGATGTAGAAAACATTAAGTTAGGGGATCTGGTCTGGCTAATTCTCTTGAGCCTCAAGTTAAAATCCCCCTCTACAATGGCATTCTACTTTTTTATATAGTCTAAGTTTCCAAAGGATTCCTAAAATGATTTTATCTCCCCATACATGCCATATAAATTGATTATTTTATAAAATTTCCCCAAACCTTTTGATCAACATTCCAACTATATACCTACAAACAAAAAAGAAGTAGATAAGGATCCTATGTTGTTACTCCATCTTAACATTAAACCTCCTCACTGACCTTTAGCATCAACAATGTAGAAAGACCAGTCCTTCAAAATAGATGATATGACATCTATTGCTTTCCCCCCCTTACACTGTTTTTTCTAGATTAGAAAAATATCAAGGTTGTACTTATTGAACAACATGTTGAGGGATAAATTGATATGGGAAACCCCTACCCCTATCACATTCAAGAAAAGGATTTTTATGAGGTCATCCTATTTGACACCATCTCAGCTCTAAGGGCCTTCTTTATGGTTGATTGTTTTCCCTCTTTCACCTCTTTAGTTTCTCTTTTTTTGCAATTGATATATATTATTTTTCTTCCTACATAAGAGGTTTGACCAATATCAATGACCAATCATCCTTCAATCCATTTGCTCTCATACAAAGTATCTTCCTTCCTAGACTACAAATTTTACATTGACCTACTAGTTCCTTAAGTGAATCCACCCCCTCATTGGTCAAGGATAGTTCCAGGGACCTAGCATCAAAGACCTTTGGGATTGAAGATTTCTTTTTAGGTTCATTAATAGGGAATTGGTTGAGTGTTAATTGCATGCCAATATTATCCATGTTTCCTAGATATCTCAAATCATTCCCCTCGGTCTGGTATTTACCCAAGCTTCCTCTAATCTATCTTTTTCCTTCATGAAATTTTAGAATAGTTTTCATGGGAATGATTCAACACACCTTTCTTTGGAGAGACACTCACTCCAACTTCCACTAGTTTTCTTCATAGGATTTTACACATGAAGAATCATGCGAGAATGAGCCTTCGACTCTATCTTCAATTGAAATAAGTGACTTCCCAGTCCCTTTCTTTGTTTTTGGATTCATATCTTGCTTTCCCGATTCAATGTTCTTTTTTGCATTCTCCCTTTTTTCTTCATATCTTGGACATTCTTGGGATTCTAGGTTTTCCTCCAAACCCATCTACCCTTTTTATGTTTGTAGCATTTTCATACATGGCACATAAAATATCTAAAAGGAACTTTTCAATAATAGTCCAATCATTGGATATACACCCTTTCCCCTCATTCTATGTCTATTTCCTTCAACATGCCCTCACGTAGATCAATCCACACCAACATTCATATGGATTTTAAATCAATTTTATTCTCAAAACCCTCTTCTAGCTCCATTAATTTTCCCAAGCCATTGCCCATTGTTTCTAGAATATCATTTCTCCACAACTCCATTAGGATCCTAGGTAATAGGACCCCAACAAGTTATATGAACAATGACTTGAGTCGAGCGTCAAAACTTGGCTTCCAGTTTCTTAATAATAATATTGATTGCCCCTAAAACCATCATTTTTTCATAATAATATTTTCATCCTCCTTCCTTCTAAATTCAAAAGAGAGCCACCCCCTAATCAAAATGTGAAATTTTGGAAAATATCCCAAAATGCCATACTAGTTTTCCTCTAACCATGTGATCCACAAGGATTCCCCTTTAATTTTCTTTCCAATGAATCACCTTGCAAGGGATTTTTCCATTGGACCTTAAAAAACCTCCTAACCTACATTCTCTCCCAACACCATCCTAACTATGTGTTTTTTAGGCCTAATATACTTCTTCTTCCCTTATCCCCCCCCAAACCCACTTCCTTCCTAACTCTTCCACTCTAATTTATGTTAGGTTGTTTCCTCTCTTCTCTAATTTAGATATCACTCCTTAGACTCTTTCTTGTTCTAATATCATATCTCTTCCTTTCAATATGCCTATGGTTAGTGTTTTAGGGTCCTCACAAAAATCAACACCAAAACACTTTCCCCTTGGATCTCCTTCAAGCTCTGATCAAACATAGACTTCAATTAGATTGTGGAGATCAAGACTTTGGTTTTCACATAGAGCCATAAGACCCCTACCACTATCTAGCTTAACTCCATAATTAGTGTAATTAAGATTCTAGCATGSMTTTTCAATTTTTATGGGCCCAGATTACATATTCTGGTCCTTTCCATATACTTTATCCCATCCTTTCCCATCATGCTAGATCTTCAATATGTTTGGGACTTTTTCTAAAGCCAAATTGGGGTCACTAGTTAGACCTTAACTAAGTGTTGTCTCTTCATTAAAGACCCTAGTACTTCACTATATATCTAGCATCTTCTCTCGAGTACTAAAGATAGACCCAGGGAAAAACTCCTTTGAAGCATCATAATCAGCTTGCTCCTCTTAAAATTAAGTTGTAGGATTTTTACTCAATCTCATATTTACAAATGATCAAATTTATCAAAACTCTTAAAAAACTTTTGTTTAATTTTGAAGTATTCAACTTCATTTATCACATTCATGCAAAAACATTGTTTTGAATCTAATCTTGAGAACTTTTGTTTCAACAATTAACCACAACCACTTGACATTATATATTAGTTATTATATAGATTTGTATTGAGCATTTGGAGAAAACTCAATGCTACTTCGCCATAATAAGCTATGCACATAAGTTTATGGTGCACGAACATGGTGGGTATTTCACATAGAGATATATTTGATAGCATCGATGACACTTTGTTATTAATAATATTATTATACTTTTTTTCCAACAAAAAAATTATCTCAATTATATTAAGAAAATATAATTTTTTCCCAGTTCCGACCTTCCAAAAATTATCCTGGATACAAAGGATCATTACATTCATAGCATATACTTCATAATTATCTTTCCCAACATGACAGATAACTGATCACTACAAAACAGGGATCCTAAAAACTTAGATACATGAATGGAAAAAGGACAAAAAAATGCAACAGTGTTGTCCACCAATATTACTTAACAGTAAATAAAAGAAGTAAACAGAAAATCGGGGAAAGTTAATAGATGTTTAAAAGAGATTCATCCCCCGCTGTGCCATTTTTCCAAGGGAAATAAACGATGGCACCTTCCATAACACCAAGTGCTTGTTTAGATAGGATATCAGCATCAGAGTTGAAGTCCCTAGGAATGTGATCATAACTGATATATTCAAAGAAACTAACCATGGTTCTAATTCTAGCTTTCCATCCTTCAATTGCGCAAGCACGTAGACTGCCCTTTTTCTTTAGCCAGTCGATCACTACTCTGAAGTCACCCAACAATTGAATATGTTTAATCGATAAGTGTAAATCCAGCCTCAGAGTTTCCCAAACCCCCAACAACTCTGCTTTGTTGTTAGTCTCGTGGCCATAGTGAAAAGTCCAACCAATGACAATAGAATATGGAAGTTTTAAAATGCCACCCGCCCACAGAAAAGACCATCCAGTTGTGAAGCCCCGTCGAAATATGCTAGTGAAAAATTTAAAGGCAATGGGACCAGAATACTTCTCGGGAGTTTATCCTTTAATTTTGTTTCTTTTCCCCTCGGATATGCTAAGGATTTATAATAAACTGCCAGAACATATGGAGTTTTGTCTTCAAAGATGGTTGTATTCCTCTCAATCCAAATAAACTAGCATATATGAGCCACAAGCGTCGATGGGGCAGATCTATCCTCGATCCAAGTTTTGAAGCATTCTGCCAAAGTGAAACCATCCCATAAAACTTTAATACTTGTAGAGAGTTTTACATTTTCCCAAACCAGCTTGGTGAATGAATAGTGAATTAGAATATGATCGACAATTCAGAATATTTTTTGCATAAATAACATAAGCCAGGACCACGTCTGCCTTTTGCTTGGAGGGAGTCCCAAGTGAGGATCTTCCCTGCCATAGCCAGCCAAATAAATAATTTGATTTTAAGTTGATTTTTCCAACGCCAAAGTGTTCTCTGCCAACCAGACTGAAAGCTTAGATGTTTAGTAGAAATAATATCCAAATAAAAAATTTTAACACTAGGCATTCCATTCTTATCGCCACCAGTCCAAATTAAAGTGTCCTCTAGATTCTGGAGAAAATCTCCCAAGTCGATCAAAGGCTTACGATAAGAATCCCATTCTATAGCAAGATCGTCCGGGAGACCAATTTCATAACTATTGAGCCAAGGGACAGAGGTAAGTAGATTATCAATTGGCTTCCAAGCCTACACCAAAGAGTTAATATTCCTGGAGTGGAGGGTTGATATCAAGGAATTTGATAGAAAGGATTTATTTCCCATACCAAGAATTATATCCTCCCCTGGAGCGATGAGATGGCCCGAGCCAGGGTTCCAACTCAACCAATGATGGATAAGATGTAAATATTTTAAAATCCCACCCCAGATACTTGAAGTAGAATTTTGTTGAGGAGACACTGAACAGAGCCAACTGATTATAGTAGTATGAAACAGGTACTTATCTTTAACAACACGGTGCCAAATACTAGAACTGAATAAGAGCCTCCAGAGTTGGTTTGCAGCCAATGCATGTTTAAAATCCTTGATGTTTCGGAGGCCCCAACCCCCATAGCGTTTTGGCAAGGTGATCAAATCCCACTTGCAGAGATGATAGTGATGGGTATCCCGGTTCCCATTCCAAAGAAAATTTACCATCAATTTTCTCAAAATATTCAAGACTGAGCAAGGGATGACTGCTAAAGATAACCAGTAAACTGGTTGACTCTCTAACACAACTTTAAGTAAAGTGAGCCTGCCCCCCAAAGATAACCATCTATAGCACCAATTATCTATTTTCTTTTCCACTTTCTGAATCGACCATAGCCAATCCACAGCACGCTGAGGTCCAACTTTCATATAAAATCCCAAATATTTAAAACCCAAGGACAAATCAGTAAAATTAAAAGGAAACAAAGCCTTGAAAGGAAATGTTTCCAGCTTCGATAAACCTGCTTGATGGAAGGTAGATTTAGCAACGTTAATCACTAATCTCGAGGCTTGGAAAAATAATTTTAATAATTTATCTATCTCCCACATTCCTTCAAAGTCGCATTTGACATAATGATAACATCATCAACAAATAAAATATGGGGGATTTTTATCATTTTAGAGACATTTATACCTGTCAGCTTCCCTTCTCTTTGGCTCTCCTTTAATAAGATGCTCAATCCTTCCATCACCAGAATAAAGAGTGAGGGAGACAGTGGGCATCCTTGCCTCAATCCTCTTCCACTTCTGAAAAAATATGTTGCCTCACCATTTACTAATATGGCGAAAGAAGTAGAGTCGACACAACTCATGATCCAGCTTGTCATCTCGGGTCCCATTCCAATTTTTATAAGGATCATCCTCAAAAGATCCCAACTGACACAATCATAGGCTTTTTGTAGATCCAACTTTAATACTAAAGATATATATTTTATTTTTTTTATGCTATGCAAGAATTCCTGTACTGTGCCTATAGCATCCTGAATCCGTCGACCCTTTAAAAAACCAAGTTGCTCCTCTGAGAGAGAGATGGACAGAAAAGCTTGATTCTGTTCGCAATGAATTTTGAAATTATTTTATAACACAGGTTACAAAGTGAAATCGGCCTGAAATCCCTGAAAGAAAGTGGCCTATTTACTTTGGGGATAAGTGTGATGAAGGTTGAATTAATACCGCCTGAAATTTTTCCTTTCAACCTCGACTCTTCAATCATGTTAAGAAAATCCTCCCCAACAAGATCAAAGAAGTGCACAAAAAACTCCACCGTCCAACCATCAGGGCTAGGGCTCTTGTCAATCTTCAAATTTTTTAGAATATCCCTTATCTCTTTTAGCTTTACTGGCGCGAAAATGATTTATGCATCTTCATCTGTCAACATTCTAGGGAATTTCTCTGTCATCTTAACATGTTTCGAGATGGCAAGATTCTCATTCACCTTGAAAAAAAACTTAAAATAGTCTGAAGCAATATCTCTGATATTCTGCTAGCCAATATGAATGTGTCCCTCGTCATCTTTAATCTCCCAAATATACTTTTTATTTCGCATGAAGCTGGCAAAATTGTGAAAAAAATAAGTGTTTTGGTCTCTGCTCCAAATCCAAATGGTCTGACTGCGTTGGCGCCATAGTTCTTCACCTTCATTTAACAAGTTATTCCTTTCTTGTTCCTTTGATTTTAGTAAAGATTCCTTTGTATTGATAAAATTCAGATCTGTGGACTCTTGTAACAACAAGTTAATTTCCATTTCCAATCCCTTTAGTTTTGCAGTAGACTGATTATATCTGATTTTCTGCCAGGATTTAGTCTTTTCCTTTAGGTCTTTTAACTTCCATAGAAGTCTTTTTTGTTTATATTCCTCCTCTAGATACTTACTTTCGAGCCAAAGAGTCTGAACCAAAAGGTGAAATTCATGAACCTTAAGCCAATGTGGATTGAACTTAAAGGGGAAGACTTTGTACCTCGATGGTAGCTCCAATTGAATTAGAATCGAGGCATGGTTGGATATAAAAGGGTATTCAACCTAAGACCTGTAAACATCAATCCCTAAAAGAAGCTCCTCGACAATAAGAAATCTGTTAAGTCTTTTAGATATTCGGTCCACCTCAGATCTTCCGTTTCGCCACGTCGGAACGATCCTATCCGGAGTCATATCAATCAAATGTTTCTCTTGAAAAAAAGCCTTGTAATAACCATCAGAATTTCCCATAATAGACTTGCCACCCCAGACCTCTTTTGAAGATAGGGCCGAGTTAAGATCCCCGACCATGATGAGATTATCTTTGGACAGTAAGCCCGAGTTTGCCACATGATTCCAAAAATGCTTTCGCTCCGAGCAAGGACCATACACCTTCAGAAAGGAGACTTCCCTTTTATTGGTTAATATAACCCCTATCAATAGAATCCTGCCACATGTGAGAAAGACATTTAAATCAACTACATTAGGATCCCAAGAAACTAATAATCCTCTGAAGGTGTCGATAGGGCTAACAACACAACTATACCAACACGGCCTTAGAGCACTCATGAAAGATCGAGATTTTTCTTAGAGTACCATGGTTTCTTGAAAAAATAAAATATCTGGACGAGCTTTATCAAGGACATTTTTCAGGGAAGCAGTTTTAAGGGTGCCACCAATCCCTTTGATATTGAGTGAGAGACAGATCATTACTTAGATCGAGTCTGGGTTTTCACTGCTCTAAGTGCCCCACCCTATGAAAAAGCAGGTGAAATAGTATCTTATGATGCCGCGACAACAGACTTTTTTCTTGTGCTTCTGGTTTTAATGGCGAGAGCTCAAGACCCAACCCACGGAACCAAGCAAAGTCTTTTTTGGGACCAGTAGCAGTTGAACGCAAAGTACTAGCTTCCCCCGTGACTGGGAAGGATTTAAAACAGACTTGCCTAAGAACACAGGTAAGTTAACAACTGAATCCTTATCCTGGATAAAGGGTAAATAAGAGTCTAATACGATAGACAAGGAGGATTCATCATCCTTAGATTCCCAGTAACTAGGTAGAATGGAAGGGACAATTGACAGAGGGGGTTGGGTCCCCGAAAAAGGTTCCAAGGACAAAGAATCCAAAGGAGCAGAGTGAATAACCTTCGGGGAGACAACAATTATCTCTTTCGCACACCGAGCAGGTAAAATAGTGGTCCCACCCATGGGAGCCACAGAGGGTTGAAGTGGATCATTAGGAACCCCAACCGTAGGAGTTGGAATAACATGAACCCCCTCCTTGAGCACCAAAGAACAGACCACATTGGACATCGAAGAACTCAGCCAAACAAAGGAGTTTAATGCATCACATTCCATACTAGACAGAGTGGAAAATAGAGTCTGAAATGATGCCATCCTCCTGCTCCAAGTGAAAAGGACTAGGACCATAGAAGCCTGTATCCAAGGAAGGATCATCCTTGACGTAATTAGGAGCAGAGTCATCAATATCCACCTTCGAGTCCACAGGGCTAGTACAATCACTCCGTAAGTGAGCAGTGCTTCTGCATACACTGCACCTAAAAGGAATCCCCAAATAGTCAATGTGTTGGATAAGTCGACGACCCCTCAATTCAATCTCCAGATTCTCCGGCAAACCCTGGTGAATATCCATTTCGACCAATACCTTGCCTATTTTTCTTGCACTCGCCGCAAGTGACTCTGAATCAACCACAAGAAAAACCCCGAGAGAATTACCAATGGCTTGTAGTGCATGTACATTCTAGAAATGCCAAGGCAAGCCTGACAAAAGAACCCAGAAATGTCGATTTGAAAAATATGTAGTGTCAGGGTTAAAATCTACGCGCCATCTTTTGATCATTAAGCTTCTCCCACCATTGATCCAATGATTATTTAAGAGTAACGAGGCGTCTTCTGGATTTCTGCAAAGGAACCCTAACCACCCTTTGGTCAGGTAAAAGACTTCAGGGACGTAACCTAAAAGAGGCAACCAAGACTTGACTAACCAGTCAGTAAGGTTATCCTTCTAAAGGTTACCGTAAGAAAATCTTCCCACTATCCCACACAAAGCCATCCTACACGTCTCCACCAACCCAACATCAAAGCCCAGGACCAGTCTCCTTGGGGCCTTGTTCGACTTCCACTTATGTTTGTAAATGCGGGATAACACTGGCTTTTTAGAAACCTTCCTCCCAACACCAAAGGAGACTACCGAACTTTAGTGTATGCTTATGCACACAAGAGACTACCGAACTTTAGTGTATGCTTATGCACACAAGTTTATGCTGCAACAACATAGTGGGTATATCAGATAGTAGCATCGTTGACACTTGAGGTATTATTGATATATAAAAAAATATTGTATGCTTAGAAGTTAGAACAAGAGTGATCGTTGAGATTTAACGATGTGATGGATTGTAGTTGTTAAATTTATATTTATTTAATTAATGTAAAAAATTTAGATACATCATTAGTCAACGAGCCTTTTAACTTGGTTTGTAAATCCCATACATTCAATAAATATATATATATATATATATATATATAAACCAAAAGAAAACTTTCAAAACTAAAATTTACAATAAAATAAACATATGCTTTAAAAACACAAAGAACAAGCCAATTTTTTAATAAGTACAAAAGATCGGGTGGGATGACAGTTATCGGGTCTCGTCCGGGGCTGAAATTAGGCCCCAAAGCCCATTACCTCGAACCATTTGTATGACAACGTTAGTTGGATGTTCCAACCTAAAAGGAATCCATGTTCTTTTATGTGCACACGTAACATTCATCTATATCGTGACGCTAAAGTTGGTTGAATGTTCCAACCTAAAAAGAATCTATGTTCTTTTCTATGCATATGTAACATTCATGTATATCGTCAAGCTAAAGTCATTTGGATTCAAATATATATAACTAGTCCAGCGACTTCCACTTATCTTGTTGTTGATTAACGTCGAGAGGCGATTTCATCTTGTCACCTGTCATATAGCTTATAGGTGGTAGTATAATTCGTGTTAATCATGTGTTTTAATGATTAACAGATGTATAATGATATGAGATAAAGTTATAGTATTAAATCTTAATCTTTAATTTGTAAACATGATTAAAAATATACTTTTATCATTAAATCTTACATGCATATTATATATTTTAATTAAAAAATTAATTAATTTGAAAATATTCAATAAATATATACCTCTCGACTCAACAAACATGCAACATACATATGGATAAAGTTTTCAAACTAACTAATGAAGAGGTGCATCATGATGCAACATATATATGGATGAAGTTTTCACACCGGTTTGAAAACTTCATCCATATGGTGTTTAGTTTAAATATAACTTTAATTCGAATCTCTTAACAATTTTGAGAAATGATGTTTGAAATGTGCTTGGGCGTGGTAGTGTTATGCATTGCAATTATTTTTATTTGTGTGTTTTATTTTATTTATCATTTTCTTTTTTTTTTAATTGGTTATATGTGTTTTTATTGTTTCATTTATCCTTTTCTTTTTTTTAATTGTTTATAGTGTGTTTTTATTGTTTCATTTTCATGTATTTGATTGTGTTTTTTTCTTTGCATTAATAGAATTTCAATTTTGAGAAACGATGTTTGAAATGTGCTTCGCCACGGTGGTGTTGTGCATTGCAACTATTTTTGTGTTTTATTTTATTTCTCATTTTCTCTTTTTTTTTTTATTGGTTATGTGTGTTTTTATTGTTTCATTTATCCTCTTTTTTTTTATTGGTTATATGTGTTTTTATTGTTTCATTTTCATGTATTTGATTATGTTTCTTTCTTTGCAAATTTTTTTTTGAGTTTTAGTTCTTGTTTTTATGGTTTTTTATATTTTGTCTATTTATATAATGTTATAGAGTAAAACTCTATATGCATGAATTTCTTTTTTTTTTGAGTTTTAGTTCTTGTTTTTATGGTTTTTTATATTTTGTCTATTTATATAGAGTAAAACTCTATATGCATGAATTTCTTCAGTATTTGTGGTTATGTTATGGTTAATTAATGATTCTCGATTTAACATGGATTTGGAGCCACTTCTAAGAAGAGTGTGTTGCAGCTAAAATTGTTTGAAGTGGAAGAGAGGGAATAATGTTTTTAGATTGAACTTAAACATTGATCTTAATAGTGTGAACTTACGTCCTACTTATCGATAAAATCATAAAATAGCCCCACTACAAAGTTATTGCGAGTCATTTGTATCTATATTTTATTTTTGCATTTATCGAGTTCTTCAATTTTTGATGATGAGGATTAACTAATGATGGATC
>JASDQU010439107.1:0-10967 GCA_032191745.1 Picea mariana | reverse complement strand
AAGGATATGTGCTAGCTAACCCCACTACAAATTTGGTAATTTTCCAACTTCATATGAAACCTTTGCACTAAAAATATGAAATTGGTTTTTAATGCATTTCTACAAATAGCTTACATGTAAGAAGTGTATCAATGCATTATTATACAAATTTTGTAATTTGATTAATTATAACAACAACCGCTCACTTATTGACATCTATAGAGTTTCCATGGCTTTAAAAAATAAATAATGCTAATATACATGTGCATTTCATCGTGATTGAGATATTAATCAAAGACAAAGAGGAATACAATTATCTTTCACAAAATGAGCTTCAAGGCAACCGACTAGGTGAGCACAATTTTCCTCCCAACCATAAACAAATCCGTTGTGATGCCACTCATGTGTTGGGATATGAGACCACCAAGGTGAAGAATATTGTTCAAGTCTTGTAAATCATTTATGTTTTTCCCAAAATCTTCTAAGACAAATCCACACAAATCATTGTTGAGTTCTTTATTCAGTCTTTCAATTAGACTAGCTCTTGGCTCTCATTCCACTACCACATACAACACAAGAAACCACCCCCTTATCTACTCTTCAGTCCCTCATGAATGTCCCCTTATTTTTTCTCTTCAATATGTGTATGACTAGCCCAAGTCACTATCCATTTATAGATTTCATTTCCATTAGTACGTGGCTTCTTGGATATCATATTATGGGATCTTGGATACCCTAACAAACCAACAAAGTGTAGAGGTTGAACAAGGTACTTCCCTACTCAATATTGGTGTCTAATTTGACATGATAATGCCTCTTCCATCTCTCCATGGATCCTATGATAGTTGGGTTGCTCGTTTTTCATCAAGAACTCTATTATCTCCTCAAGAACCCACTTTTTTCTCAAGCTCCTTGTTGACCCCAAAAAAAAGCGCAACATAAAGTTCCTACCTACAAATGGGTTGCAATGCATTATTACTTATATATATCTTAAATAATACTAAATAGGTGGGACCCCTTGATAAAAACAATGATATAAATAACTCTTATTATTTGCGCTCATAATTACCTTACGAAAAGGATTCACAGTTTGAGAATAGGAGTGGAAATCCTAACCTATTTCCATGTGCAACTAATGGATGACAAGGGTACTAACAATTTGATGTCATAATAAAAGAAAATTTTATTGTATTAAACATATTATTCCACTCTTGCTACCCTTAGGTTTTGATATATTGTTTCAAATATAAGCCATATGCTACTCATGGTATATTTGCATACCATGGCAAATGATTATTATGTGAATATAATACTCCACTAGCAAAGTATGTGGGACATATTATTTCAGTGTTAATTGTGAAATGGGCATATTATTGTTATGAAGTTCATATGAGGGGCTGATTCAACTTTGAATTTGGAATTGGCATGTTATGTTCTATGCATATTAGATATACGATGTCGATATTCTATGATTGGAATAAGTTTTTTGGGGGATTTGGAAGCACTCTATTTTTTGCTGGGGTTGATGGAATTAAATGACAAAATTTGGTGGAAGTTTTGGAAACAAATGTGCATGGAAAACAATGTATATTCAAATGATTTTGTAGATATTGGCAATGTTGATTTTAAAGTTATTAAATGTTATTTCTTGTAATAGAACAATAATCATTATTATTCTCGTTCATTGTTTCATTTTTCACTCATTATACGCATGTCACCTTCCCGATAACATTTATCCATCCCTTGTTTTGTTATCTTGAATATCATTTTTACAGTAAAAGGATTAAAGGGGATTGGATAATGATTCTGGGTTGGAAATTGTGACATGAAGATGTTGTTTTTGGAAGAAAAAGTCTCAGCGTTTCTTGAAAAATATTCATTGTTAATTCCCATCCATGATACCATTTTTCGTTCATTATAAACCCCCTCATATTCCCGATAAACATGTCATTCCCTGTTCAATTGCAGTTAATTATTAAGTTGGATTTGGTGAAGTTGTGTTAATGGATGGATTGCATATGCTTATGTTTTGAATGATAGAGCCAACATTTTGATTTTATTTAGGTAGAGTATTAGTGAATGGATTGTTAAAAGTTTTCATATTTTGATGGGAATATTGCTTCAGGAAGAGTTTCTTTAGCAGGGGAAGCAATGGAAAGGATACAAACAAAGGTAGAGGAAATAATTGGCAAAGAGGCCATAGAAGACCACGATTCTTAATACATTTTGACGTTTATCCACAAGAAATAAATCAATTTTTTCAAGCTGGGTTTTTCAATCTAGTTGGCCAAGGAATTCTGCAACCTAGGCCTGAGAGGCCTCCTTTCCAGCCACACCAAAATTTATCTGGTATCTGTGTCCCCCCTCATGTTTCTATGCATCCAGAACCACCTGCCAATGTTGGTTGTCAAGAGATCGTCCATCAGCCTGTTGCACATCATAATGGTTGGCCTACAATATCGTTTCCATTTCCCCCTCCTCCATCGCCATTTAATACAAACGCCCAAGATGATCGCATTGCTTCACCAGCCCAGTCTTCACATGCATGAAAAAGGATTAAACCTACCATGCCTAAACCCGAGATTGATAAAGGGGAAAAAGTGGTCAATTCCCCTAACTCTTCCAAAAATTCCTCTGAATCAGTTTCCTCCCATCTCTACCTCAAGAATAATTTCTCCCATGTCATTAGGGAAATCCATCCTCAAGGTTCCAATCAACCTAAGGTTGCTACAGAAGGAAAAACAATAGAAATATCAAAAGAGAGCAGTAGTGAAAAGAGGAAAATCACCTCTCATAGAAAATATGGTTTTTAATGTTGTCAAGTTATTTTATTTTGAGGACAATTTTTATTGATATGACAGATGTTTTGGACAACAAATAGACATTTAGACATATTTGTTTTGGACAACATGGATATGATGTTATTTTTGGACATGGCCATGTTTTATTTTTTATATTAAAATATTTGACTATTAATATGAGGATGGGAGTTACAAGGTGGATGTTTGAGTTAAATTTTTGGGGTATTATATTTCATGTTTTGATGATTATTAAAGAAATAAAAATTGGAGTGACAAGGTGTCCCACCTATTTAGTTATTATTTAAATAAACCCTTATTTATATATTATTATGTATTTGTCTCAACTAATTAGTTAAGCTAATTAAGCTTAACAAAAGAAAGGTAGTTGAACTACCATAACTTAATGAGAAAGAATAAAAGCTCAATCAATTGAAGAGACAAAAGAGGAGAGAACAAAAGGAGAACTTCTGATATAAGGTCTGCTATGTACTTGTGAGATAATTATTTTCTTCATTCATTATGAGTTTACTAGAAAGCTAAACCATCTTGATGACAACATGGTCTTATTGAAGGCAACATGATTCAAAACTGAATCATATCTTTCAACAACTTGTTTCTAAAGGTTATGATCTTTCATTGGCAGTCTGTGTGTTCTTGTTTGTTTATGGATTAGATTTCATGACTGATAAAAGATATTTTTCAGAGTCAAGTGACAAAACTTTTATGGCAAGCTGATCCACATCTTTAGCTTCAATTTCTTTTGTTGTCAGAGTCTTTTTGTATGGTGTCTTTTATCCCCATTTTGTGGATAAATAAGGAGATGATGTCTCGAGGCCCCCAGGTTCCAGATATGGAGTGTCAAGAGACTAATGACCAGTAGTATGCTTTTCACAGATGGAAAACCCGCTCACCACCATAGATGGTCATAGGTTTACAAATGGCATCCACCACACTAGTTGGCTTCTGGAAGGGAGTGGGCCTTGCTTCATGAGGTACAAGTCAATATTATGGTGAGCATCATTTCAATATCTAAGACATTTGATTATGTTGTATCTTAGATTGCTTTAGATTTCATGATATGTGTTTGGGCATTATGCATTTTTCCCTGCTTCACCTTGGTGGTTGACATTGTTCCCTAGTAAGTGGTCTTCTTTGGGAATGGGTTTGCTACTGGGAAATCCCTTGATTAGCCAGCATACCATTCTCGACCATACTTACCATTTTTCATCATTTTTTCCCTTTGTTTCCTTATCTCTTGGGATTTTAGGGTGTATTGACCCAAAGAAAGGGTTGTCCCTCATTCTATGGGAAGAAGGGGATAAAGGCCCAGAGGGGTTGGTGTTGGGTAAAAGATAAAAGACATATATGAACCTTCCAAATGCTATGACCAAGGATCACCCTAGAGAGAAATAAAACGCTCATCTTTGAACAAAAGGGGACCCATAATATAACAAAGAAATGCCTGAAAGGTAGATTGAAGGATATGAGGTCTCATCACGAGCTGACCTATCACATCCATGGATATCTAGTGGTATGAAATTGTCATTATTTGGTCACCAAACCAGGGTAGTGACTCTCAGTTTCATGGATGAGAGAAAGGGGGCCCCATCACGAGCCTACCTTTTCATTTCCATTAGGAATTTGTGGGTGACATTGCCACCATCTGGTCACCACACCAGGGTAGTGACCTTCAACCTCTCCTTGTGCTAAAGAAAATATAAAGAAAGAAAGATAAAAGGAAAATAATGGGCTTGGAAAAAGTGCATTGTGGACGAAGGTACCACACACCCTCTACAAAGGCACCCACGAATGAGACACTACAACCCCTAGTATGTCATGAGCCCTATGCCCATTGAGTCTTGACCTCATCCACCTCATACACTCTACATGGATTAGAGAGGGAACTCTTGGAGGCTCCCCTTGATCTAGGGAAAGATCTACCCAATAGGACACCTCGTCAACCCTACCATACTTAAGCTTGACAAGTCGCATAGTGACTTTCAACTGTTAATTGTTTGATATAGTGATCTTTGATGCACATGCTTAGATGGATTATTTATTGACTGGATCCACTTATTATAATTTTATGACTTGAGATCCTTGGAGGGTGTGTTCATTTGTCTTTGCAAGACCTAGCTGGTGGACAATTTTGGGAGAACAAGCCTAGCATGGGCTTCCATGGGGCTACAAGCCCACAGGTTGGATGTCAAGGGCCCGCATGCCAGATGAGAGAGAGATGACTTGGACGGCCCTGATGATGACTTGTATGACCTAGCCCACCCATTTCTTGCCAAACTATTTTCCCAGGAGGGGAAAAACGTCCCACTTTTGAGAATGACGTCATGATACTGGGGGATAGGGCTTGGTGGTGAGGTGCCACTCATTTACACTTGGAGGTTTTGAGGAGAAGAGGGTATTCACCAAGATGATATCACCTAGATGCTTGACACATGGCCGTGGGAGGCCTCTCCATACTTCTCCAACACCAACGACCTCTTCAAAGTGGAAAAATGTACCCTAAAGAGGTGACGACATCCTAGTTTAGGGTTTAATTTGTGCAAAAGATGAAATTTTAAGTGAATTGTTTAATAATATTGTGTTAATTGGGAAATATTAGGGTTGTTGACCCCTAATATTGTGTTTTACTCCTTATTTTGTGGACAAGCCATGTTGGCTAATTTTTGTATAAATAGAGATCATAAGATCTCAGTTTAAATCACAACTCTCCTCTTGTGAGAGGTTTTGGTCTGAAATTTCTAGCCTCCTTATCTCTTTATCTCTTTTGCACTTGTGTATGGCTATGGTTGTGAATGGTTAATGGAATAAGTGATGTGCTAGCCTTGGAAGGTTATTTTCTATCTCTTGTGGCGGATTGTCTTAGCATCTCTCTTGATCTTGGTATGGTTTTTTACTCTCTTTCTATCATTTTATTCAAGTCAAGTATTGTTATGCTAGGAGATAGGTGGGAAGTATAAGGGAATACACCCCCACCATAGTATTCACCATTTTATTGTTTCATCTCATTGATTAATGGTTTGCTAAGAGAAGTATAAGGGCATACACCCTCTTAGCTTAAACCCTAGCTTAGAGAAACTTGCCTTGGGGAGTAAAAGGGCTTAGAACCCCAAGGAGGTAGCTTATTTAAGCTCCTTGTGACTCCATTAACCCAATATTAAAGACACTAGTCATTAATTTATTGCACTGGAGAAATAAATTATTGCATTGGGAAACGTGAATTTCGGTCATTTTTACTTCTCAACCACTAGGACCTCCTTATATAAGGGCTAATTATTGATGTTGTTACAAATTTACGTCTTCAGCCATTAGGGCTGCAGAAACCCTAACATACTTTCTTTAATAACTCTCTTATCAACCATTGGTTTTTGCTCAAAGTTTGCACTTGTACTCTCCTTGTCCTAGCGCACTTTTGGGAAGAGTTTGAAGGGATTATAGTGGCTGATTTTCTCATTATAATACATTTAATTTTACAGCCATAAGGCTGATATAATTTTCTACAGACAAGTGTTTACAATAATCTTATCTTTTATGCTAAGAGTACTAGTTATTTCAGCTTGAGTTTATCTAGTCAATTGCTAGTTTTTCTCTTGCATTTTCTACTTGATCCTTAGCATTTATTGAGAAAATTATAGTATATTTTTATTTATGATTTATACTGTCATATATTTCTTCAAATTAGGGACAGAAATATTAACTTGTTGCTCCAACTAACATATATTGTTTCCAGGTGTGTTTTCTTGTGGCTCGTGCAAGTACAATCATCCGAAAAAGAACCATACCTATGGGGAAGGCATTACTTGATTTACAAGGCATCTCTCCCTACCCTTCACTCCATTTAGACTTGACCTATAGGGGCTCCATTTCCACTTCCTTCCATCTATGTATCAATCCCCCTAGGGTCACCGAGATCGCCTCCCTAGAGTGACCTAGTCACCCTTGAAGTGTGGGACCTACATCGAGGTGACACTGGGTGTAGGATTCCATAGTTGTAGCACTTGTTCCTTGGTTGGTTCATGCTTCACCCAACCTACAAATTTATCTATAGTGTCAATCGAAGACTTCTAAATTTGACTTTTGTCCCACCCTAAAAGGGGTTTGTAAAGAGAATTTTTCTTTGTATCTCATAATGAAATTAATATAAAAATCTAATTTCTGATTTCAGTTTCACATGCGTATCTTAATGATATTGTTTAGATTTCACTTTTATTCTCGTCTATTTTCCTGTACACACTTATGTATATCTTTGCTTTCTTTCTTTTGCACAGTTACATATAACATATAAAATCAGACTTAGTCCCTAGTACATATTATCTGTGGATTAAGAGATCTTTTTGAATTAAAGGCTATAAATTTTTGGTGGCATTCCCTACTATATTTCCTTAGCCTGCCAAGATCTGAAAATGATTAAGTAAGGTTCTTCATACCTTTTCCTCAACACTCCCCTTCCTAATTTGAATTCTATTTTTTGCATGAATGATTGAGAGGGAAAGGAAGAGTCATAATCTAATTCTTCAACTTCCTTAATGATAGGGATTGAGATTCCTAGTTGAAATATCCTTGACTGCATGGATACATGAATTGGTTACCTCAATATAGGAGTTAGCTACTTAAAGGTATGAAATAATTACTTAAAGTAATTAATCATTTCACTAGGATCCTAATCGTAATAGCATGAACATTAGGATGAAATGATTATAGGACAATTACATGAAGAAGGTTCTCTATAGGTTATAGTAGGTTCATGATACATAGGTCAGTTCCCCCCTTAGACCCTTTTACCTTTCCCCTCTAGTGGACTCATAGCCCCATTGGTGTTCTCCCCCCAATCAACTTTGGAACTTTTTTTTTTTATTTCAAAATAATCATGTTTATAAGTTTTCAAAATCACCATGGAAACTGCCTCATGGTGTGAAACAAAACATAGTAACAGAAAATATAACTACATTATAAACAAGATCAAGTTCGAAGGGCCAAGACCAAGATATTACATACCACCATATTCTTTCCCCATCTTTACCTTCTTCCATATTTGTTGTAAAACCTAACTTAGCAATATATTGTCCAAACCCCTCATTCTTTGACCACTTAATTAAATCTTCTTGATCATAAAGTTTTATGACACTATTAATTAAAAAAAAATTAAAATGATTACACAAGTTCAAGTCCTCTTCTAGTTTCCAACCCTAATATTAAACATTCCTTCCATCAATTGAATTTCCATCCTCTAGTGATTAAATCCCCATGAGTTAGAGATCTCTTATCAAGGCATCATATAGTATGTAATTACCTTTGCAACCTATCCAGAAAATTTCCCCTATTCTCACCTTGTTCCCTCTTCCAATATTCCAAGATACCCACTTTCCAATTAGTGGAATGGCCCTTACTAGAGATTTTCAAACTATAGAGCCTCCTTGAGAATTTTTCCTTCCTTGTTTGAACCAATCTTCTATGGATATTCATCTCAAATGTTTGGATTTCATTACCTTCTCCCAAAGGCCTTTGTTGTATACTAACCTCCAATTTTTTTGTGTTACTAGAGCCATACTAAAGATGTGAATATTCTTTTAGTGTTAGAGACCTAACCTCCCTATCCCCTCATGTAGGTAGAATAATAAGGCCTGGTAATAAGGAAGAATAAGTCAAATGTAAGAAGACCTAATAGAAGCTTCCACTTCTAGAAATATCTTCCTCTAGATTGTTCTTTTGGTAGATGGATTTAGTATAAATAGGAGTCGAGGGCATGATAAGGTTTTGGCTTGAGAATTATTGTAATAGAGAGTTTTTGTGTTGAAGGTTTCCCCCTCTAAGAGACATGTGAACATTGTTTCCTATCAATAAAGGTATTATTTTGGTGTTGTGGTTTAATATATTTTGTTGTTTAGTTGTTATTCTCTGCAATATTTATATTTTCTACTATTATAATAGATATGGTACCTTACAAGTGGTATCAGAGCACTTTCCTTGGTAGAAAATTGTGGGTTAAATTTTTTCAGGGTAGAGACGTATTCTGACGTCTTAAAACTACAATGATTTGTCATTCAGTGCATAAATATGTGGTCGGGGAAGAATAGACGTAGGAAATATGAGGGGTACTTAATCTCAAATTATTGGACACCCTTGTAACCCCTGTTGATACCCCTTCGAGTGGTAGCGCATCAGACAACACATGTGTACAAACCGACCTAGTTATCTTGAAACCCTCCGTAGATCAACCAATCAGTCACCTAACTACTATAGTGCCACTAATAACAACACTCGGGAAGATAGTCTCTAGTAACTGAGTAATAGGATATTACGACTAAGAGTATGGTCTAGCCTCCTTAGTCGGTGCCCTAAGATATTGGGCCGAGTACAATTTTTCAACCCTGCATGTATATCAAAGAGCTATAGCACAGAGAAAACCCTTGTCTATAGAAACCCTCAACACCCTAAACCTTGGGACAAAAATAGAACAAAAAAGGTATAGACTAGCTCTATTGTCGTGCAACCTTTCCTCCTACATTTGAGTTGCAAAATTACTACACATTTCTTCCTGTTAAGAATTTGGGCATTTTCCCACTACAATATTATTAAATTAGAGTATAACTTCACAGGAGTAAAAAAAAATATTTTGGGGCCTGTATGCACCCTTATTGGAGACATATCCCATTGGATTCCTTTTTTTCATTCTGGTTGTATTCATACCTATCATTTTTCAAAAACAAAATTCTCTATGGTCCTGACCCCCTTATTTGGGACCTACCCCATTGGATTCCCCTCTTCTCTTTGATCATTGTGATACCCTTCACCCATAACCCCTTTTCTGTGTGGTCGCACCGGCCTCTTTCCTGTGCCCCCTTTCACCATGTCCCACACCCATAGCCAATATATTTAATCACACCTCAATACCTTGTCATATGCTTTATCTGAGACACAACATGAAGTGTGGAACCTCAGTGCCAATGTTACCACCATCAATTCCAAAATGCATTCCACCATAGATGCCAAAATGGAAACCTTGAAACAAGACCTCTATGCCCATATTGAATCCTTCACTTCCCAACTCTGTGCCAAGATGAATATTCCTAGAGACCTTATCTCCTCTGACCAATTTGCAACTCGAAGGTGAGAATTTCTCCACTCCCCAGACTTTTCCATCTCATCACTTTCAGCGTGATATATGCCTTATTAGAGTGGATGTGAACAAATTTGATGGCTCAGATCCCATAGGTTGGGTCACCCAAATGGAACATTACTTCTCTTTTCATGGTATTATCGAGGATCTGGCCAAACTCCATTATGGTTTTCTCCATTTGGATCCTAAATGATGGAAATGGTGGCAATGGCGTAAAAAGGCACGCCAAGGGTATGTGTCTTGAACACAATTTGTTGCAAATCTCTATGACCGCTTTGACATCGACACCCATCATTTAGATTGTGGTATCGCTCAAACTATAGGTTAGGAAAATCCCGACCTAATCCATGAGATGGTGATGACTGTGGGAGCATCTACCCACTATCACCTTAGATAAACCCTCCCCTCACTTTAGTGAAGGAGAAATCCAACACGAGGGGGGAATCTCGGGTAACCTTAGGGGGAAATGAAATGGAAAGTGAGGTTATGGAATTCATACCCCTATAGGTCAAACTACTAAGTGGAGAATGGCTTGGAAACAAGTCTCGTATATGGTTAATGATTTCCAAGTGCTTGAGTACTTGTGAAAGATAGTTGTACCTGCATGAGACACAAGAAGAGACTAGTATACAAGCTCAAATATTAAGTAGAAAATAAAGTTAGTCTTGTTGTCTCAAACCACAACAATAAACAAGATTATATATCAGAAAGGAATGAATCTAATTTGTGCATATTTAACCACTCAAATCATCAAATATTTATTGAGAGATGAAGCACAAAACATGTAGATTAATTATGAATACTTTAGCACAGACTTTAGTGGTATTAGAGGGATATTGTATGATTTTTTCAGAGTATGTTTGTAACAACCAAATGGATGTAGAAAATTGTTGGTCACTATAATTTCTTATTTAACTAAACAATCAAGTGCTACATAAATTGTCAACCCAGGGAAGTCTGTTTATTTCAAAGGTAATCACACACTATATATGCTCAATCTCAAAAGCAACCTAGAGTTGTAGTAAAAATATACTAATCACACCTTGCCTTGAACA
>JASDQU010439106.1:93098-106954 GCA_032191745.1 Picea mariana | reverse complement strand
TGCACCACCCTGCCACACTGGTTTTTCTGGATGCAACTAGATGGAAGCTACAACTCCCTGTCTTCAAGCACCCACTTGAAACTCTGAGGACAATAGTCCTCCGTAGTACCTCCCTACCACCCTAAAATATTAATCTTTGCTTTCTTGAATCTATTACAGTGATACAATATTCATCAATGGCTTACCAGTCTCATCACTGTTCTGATACACTTCTCTTCTCTGCCTGCTTCAGTGTCCTCCTCCTCACATCTTCATAAGAGTTATGTTCTTCTGCTCTGTCTCGTCATGCGCACCTCAACTTTTTATACCTCTCTCATATATCCATCTCTGTTCTATGCGCTACGCCTCTTCTGTGCATTTCAGATTATATCCACAACATGCCTTTTCTTGTGTGAAATTACTCTCAATAAAAGCAACCCCTCTTTTATGTTCTGTGTATTTTTATAATGCCCATTCCTCTTCCAGCTAATACACCTAACTCTTCGTCCCCTCTGGCGATTACACTTAGTATGTTCTTCATCCATTTCCGTTATGCTGAGACTCTTTAGCTTCTCTGGAAGCTACAGTCTTTGAATCTTTTCCATCTGTCAATCATCTCTATTCTGAGTCTTCATTCCACTGACAGATACATCAAGACTCTTTAGCTCCTGTGGCGATCACCCTGAGATTCTTTGAATTCTCTGGTAGATGCAATCAGTCATTTATGCAGTTACAATCAGTCCGTCTCTAGCAGTTACTAAGGAAACCTTGACGCATTTATGGCTTTGGCGCCTTTTTCCATTTCTGAGAAATCTACACAATAGGTGATAGCTCTTCTTTCTAAGCCCCTACCTTCCACATGATCACGACTGTGACCATATGCCTATCCAACAGGTGCTTCACAACTTTGCATTTCAGGATATCCATCCACGAGTTGCCTCAATCTTCCCAACTCGTGAAAACCTGAAATGGAGCCTAGCATTGCTAGATCCTTCCCCAATATTCCATTGATTAGACCACAGGCTGTGACCACTCACTAATAAAAAATGGGTGCTTCACGATTTCGGCGATCACCGAAGTGGAGCCTAGCAACATGCTAGCTCCTCCCTTAAATTTCTGTTGATGTGACCTTTCGATGTGATCATGGGCCAAATATTTCGAGCGCTTTGCAATTTCGTGTTTTGCAAGTTCACGTCTCATCTCCCTAGACAATCAATGGTCCATATCTCTCCTCGATCCAATGGCTCAGATCAAGTCGTGATTTCACGTTTTGCAACTTTCTGCTGTGAGTTGCTTCGAATATCTCAACTTGCGAAACTCCGAAGTACTCCATATCAGATTAACAGTCCAGATCTTTCCTTTTGATCGACGACTGTGATCAAATATCATGAACTCGAACTTCATATCAGTTCAACGGTCCATATCCTTGGTGATCCGACAACTCAGATCATTTTGTGAATTTGCATGTCGCGAGTTCCTATAACTCTCATTCATCCTTCCTTTACTTTTTCCCGGAGTTTACAATCCACTGACGCGTGTCCTCTTTAATCCAACGACTATCCTCCACTCCGGGACTTCGTCCTTCGGGACTTCAGGTATTTGGATGAGTACTGGTGGTAAAAATCTTGAAGCAAAACTCTCAGAGTGACGTAACTCTTATGTCACTCAATGACGTGTCATGAGCTAAGAAACTGCCATGTGTCACTCAGATTTGTCATTTCCATGTACTTGAAATGATGAATCAACTTGACACTTGTCATTGTCTAATTGTGCCACGTGTCCCTGCTGATGTAGTCTGCCACCTATTCTTGTTGACGTGGTCTGCTGATGTGTCCTTCTTGAATGAATGGTCCTCGTTCTCCCTTTGATCGACGACTATGATCAAATCATGACTTTTCATGTCGGGTGTTTGAACGTGAGCCAACCCTGACTCTTCCAACTCCCGATATCCAAAACTTTCTCCCAATCAATGACCCACAACCCTTTGTGATCCAACGATCCAACTCTCATTGGGATTTCGCGTTTCGTGACTTCAAGGGTTAGAGAACCTATTTCCTTTGAATTTTCAGTCAACGAAATGCTGATCTCTCTCCACGTGTCCTCTGGATCCAATGGTTCATCTCTCATTGTAATTTCACATTTCGCGACTTCTGCGGACTGCTCGATGCAGTTCTCCCAATTCGCGATTCTGCGAATTTGCTGCCACATGTCTTCTTCGACGATGGATGGTCCCCCTTCTTTCATGACTTTGTAAGGTCACTTCACCTTAAAATTTAAAGGTCGTGCACGTTCTTCTGGATCCAATGATGATCAGTCCTCGTGCTCAGATCTAACACCTGAGATTTGTTCACCTTCTGCGCTTTCCTTCATGAGCTTTGATCTATGAAAATCGTTCTTTCCTTTATCGCTGTTGTTCTTTCCATCAATGAAAAGCATATACGTTGTCTGTAAAACATTCCAACAATATTTTTTGTGGTAGTACAGCTACTGTTAAACCAAAACCCGCGGGTGATTGGTAAACTAGTCACCGCTAGAGTTAATGGATCCACAAGAGGTTGTTAGACCATGTCGCGAGTCCTGAAGGAGGTGCTGACCACCAAGTAAACAATGTCCCCCTCAGCACTAACTAAGGTACTCGACACCAATTGAGCGGACTCGAACCTGTAACCTTTTTCTCTGATACCATTTTTGCGGTAGTGCGGCTGCTGTTAGACCAAAACCCGCGGGTGATTGGTAAAATCATCATCGCCAGAGTTAATGGATCCATGGGAGGCTGTTAGACCATGTTGAGAGTCCCGAAGGAGGTATTTACCACCAAGTCAACACCCTGTTGGTACCCCTTTGAGTGGTAGCGCATCAGACAACACCTGTATACGAATCGACCTATATTTCCTGAAGCCCTCTTTAAATAAATCGATCGACCACCTGACTTCTATAGTGCCACCGAGAACAACACTCGGGAAGATACTCTATAGTACCTAGGTAGTTGGGTAGTATGGCTAAGGGCACGGTCTAGCCTCCTTAGTTGGTGCCTTGAGATATTGGACCTCGCACATATATCAGAGAGCTATCAAACAGGGAAAACCCTTGTCTGTAGAACCCTTGAATACCTAACCCCTGGGGACAAAAACAAAAATTAAAAAAGACAAGATCTATTTCCGCGCAATTGTGTTCGAGTTGCCAAATCACTAAACATTTCTTCCTGGTTAATAATTTGGGCATTTCATCACTGCAATATTGTTCAAACTGGAGTATAACTCCGCAGGTTTAAAAAAAAAAGAAAAATAAAGTCTGGATTTTGTTGCACCATTATTTGAGACCTATTCCATTGGATTTATCTATGCACCCTTATCACATTCATACCTATAATTTTTCAGCAAATGTTTTGACCCCACCTGCCACTATTCGGTTCCCTTGTCATCATGGCCCATACCCGTAGTCAGGACTTGGAAGCTCGCTTCAATACCTTGCAATCTAAATTCACAGAGACCCAACAAGAAGTGAGACAACTTAGTGCCACTATTTCCACCATCAATAAAAACATGCATTCCTCCATCGCCGCCTCAATCAAGGAACTCAAGGAAGACCTCAAACAAGACATGACTACCCAACTTGAATCTATCGCTTTGATGATCTGCACCAAGATGCATATCCCTGCAGATCCCCCTTTATCTGATCCACCTTTGCATACCGAAGCTGAAACTTCCTCTCATTCCCATAATTTTCCGCCCCACCACTTTCAATGTGACCTACGCCTTCCATGTGTGGAAGTGACCAAATTTGATGGCTTGGATCCCACTGGTTGGGTAACTCAAATGGAACATTATTTCTCTTTGTACGACATTACAGATGACTTGGCCAAACTCCGGTATGGTGTTCTCCATCTAGATCAAGAACGTTGGAAATGGTGGAAATGGAGAAAAACTGCCCATCAAGGGTATATTGCTTGGACACACTTTGCGGCAGAGCATTATGAATGCTTTGACATTGACACCAACCATTTAGGTTGTTTGAAAAAGTTGAAACAATCTGGCATAGGGGAAGACTTTATAGTTTCTTTTGAGCGACTTGATTTTCTTACAAAGGGCATGTCTGATGCTTTTTTCGAAGAATGTTTTATCAGTGGCCTCAAGGATGAGATTCATGCCCATGTCCTCATGGATCGACCTCAAAGTTGTCTATAGGCTACTAAAAGAGATAAGGAAGCACAACATGTCGTCTCTTCTCAAAATTGGAAAGCATCCTTTAGTCCTCGCACTAAACCAGTCAATCCCACTCCTCCTACTCCACTAATGATCCAAAAATTGACCAGGACCGAAATGGTTGAATGCGAAATCAAAGGCCTTTCTTATAATTGTGATGACAAATATTTTCTGGGACACAAGTGTAAGGAACAAAATATTTTTATTCCTATATCAGAGGATGTTTCAGAAGAGGATGTTGAAGCTCCCTCGGTGTCTGTGTCACCTGAACCCACTGAAATAACCCCTCCCTCAAACCCTCCCAAAGTCGAACTGGTCATTTCCCTAAATTATTTCATTGAATTCTCTGCTCCCCAAACCCTCGAGCTAATTGGCTACATCAAGCATAGGAAGGTCATCATTCTTATTGATAGTCGAAGCACCCATAATTTTATTCATCACCGCATTGCCCAAGAGACTAACTGCTATATCCGTGCAGTCAATAATTTCCAAATCATGATTTCCAATGGCAGGTCCTTGAAATTTGGAAGGCGATGTGAAAATGTGCATCTTCAAATTGGTGACTACCACCTGAAATCTCATATGTTTGCTATCAACATGGGTGGTTGTGACATTGTGTTGGGTGTAGACTGGATAAGGACTTTGGGTCCCATTCTCATGGATTTTAAGGAATTAACCATGCAATTCGACCAGGAGGGCCAAAAATATAAGTTCCAAGGCATCACTGTCGGTTCCCCTGATATCATTACTTCCCATCGCATGGAAAAGCTGCTCAAAAAAATTCATTCAGGCATTATTACCCAACTCCATTCCATACAAGAAACTGAGACACCCTCTGTGTCACAGGACCTCCAATCCATCCTCTCTAAGAATCAAGTGGTTTCTCCCACTCCCCAAGGACTCCCTCCTTCCCATGGTGTTCATGATCATTCCATTCCCCTTGTCCCAGGAAGCCTTCCTCCCAATATCCGTCCCTATCGTCACCCCTTTTCCCAAAAAAATGAAATTGAGAAAATGGTTCAAGAACTGCTTAATGCAGGYRTTATSCRYCCTWGTACGAKCCCCTACTCTTCTCCTRTGGTCATGRTCMTGAAGAAAGAAGRTTCTTGGCRCATGTGTCCTGACTTCCGCGCCCTCAACAAACTCACCATTAAAGACAAATTTCCCATTCCTGTCATTGATGACCTCTTGGATGAATTGAGTGGCACCCAGTTCTTTACTAAACTTGATCTTCGTTCTGGCTACCACCAGATCCGTATGAAAGAGGCAGACATTCCTAAGACTACCTTTAGAACTCATGAGGGCCACTATGAGTTTTTGGTCATGCCCTTTGTCTTGTGTAATGCTCCCTCCACTTTCCAAAGCCTCATGAATCATGTCTTCCATCCTTTTCTCCTTCATTTTGTATTATTTTTCTTTGATGATATCCTCATCTATAGAAAATCCTGGACAAACCATCTTGCTCATGTGGATCAAGTTCTCCATCTACTCTCTCAGCACCAACTTTTCCTGAAACAATCTAAATGTTCTTTTGGCACCTTTGAAGTCAAGTACTTGGGTCATCTTGTTGGCAAGGCAGGTGTCAGGGTGGATCCTAAAAATATTGAAGGTATGCAAGACTAGCCTCACCCAAAGACTCTCAAAAGCTTGCATGGATTTTTGGGCTTAACATGTTATTATTGCAAGTTGCTCAGGATTTTCAAACCTTGAAGATGGCCATGTGGACCACTCCAGTCCTGGCCCTTCCTGATTTCACAAAGACCTCTCTCCTAGAGTGTGATTCTTCAGGGAAATGAATTGGCATTGTCCTTATGCAAGAGGGTCGACCATTGGCCTTTACCAACAAACAACTCTCTGAATGAAACTTGGGAAAATCCATATATGAAAAGGAAATGTTGGCTATTCTGCATGTTGTTGATATTTGGCGCTCGTATCTATTGGGGAAACGCTTCCAAATTAAGATAGATCATCAAAGCCTAAAGCATTTTCCAGAACAATGCATTTCCTCCCCAGAGAAACAAAAATGGGTGACTAAACTCTTTGTATATGATTATGAGATCATTTACAAGAAAGACAAAGACAATGTGGTTGCGGATGCACTTTCTTGAAAATATGAAGATGAAGGATCCCTTTTTTCTCTCTCCTTCATTTTACTAGATTGGATCGAAGTGGTTCACCAAGAATGGCTACATGATCCCTAAAGTTCGCATCTGATACAACAATTGCAGTCCAATTCTCTAGTATCCCCAGGGTACTCTTGGCTCCACAATGAGTTGCAATACAAAGGTCATTTGTATTTAAGTAAAATGTCAAAACTTACATCCACGGTGCTTTCTGAGCTTTATGCTACACCCATATATGGGTACTCCAGGTTTACCAAAACCTATGACAAGGTCAAACGCTCTTTTTTCTGGGGTGGTATGAAACAAGACATTTGTAATTTTGTGGTTGAATGTGATGTGTGTCAATGCAACAAGGGAGAAACAATCAAATATCCTGGCACACTACAACTGCTTCCGATTCCACTTGCTATTTGGTGTGATATCTCTATGCATTTTATTGTAGGATTATCTAAATCAGGCAATAAATTGGTCATCATGATGGTAGTTGATCGTCTTTCCAAGTATGCTCATTTATGTTCTCTTAAACACCCATTTATAACATCCACTGCGGCTCAAATTTTCATGGATCAGGTCTTCAAGCTTCATGGCATGCCGCATTCTAATGTTTTTTATCGCGACCCAAATTTCACCAGCAATTTTTGGCAAGAACTGTTCAAGCTACAAGGCACCCAATTGCATCTCAGCACAACTTATCATCCCCAGAATGATGGCCAAACTGAAATTGTCAGTAAGTGTTTGGAAACATATTTGAGGTGTTTTTCCTCGGAAAAGAAAAATCAGTGGGCTCAATGGTTACCACTAGTTGAATGGTGGTATAACACTTCATACGATACAACTACCCGCATGAATCCTTTTGAAGTGGTATATGGAAAAAATACACCTTCAGTTCTCTCATATTTTCCAGGTGTCTCAAAGGTCTAGGTAGTTGATCAAACGCTTACAATTTGAGAATCTATTCTTTGTATCCTCAAAGAGAATTTGGTCATGGCCCAAAATCACATGAAGAAACAAGCAGATGAAGGTCGCTCTGAACGTCAATTTGCAGAAGGGGATCAGGTGTTTCTTCGACTGAAACCTTACAAGAAAAATTCCCTCAAGGCTAACAATTTCTAGAAACTCGTGCCCAAATTATATGGTCCTTACACGGTTCTTAAGCGTATGGGACAGGTTGCCTATCAATTATCTTTTCCCAACCATTCTAAGCTACATCCTATTTTTCATGTTTTCTGCTTAAAGAAGGTGATTGTAACTAAGTGTCAAACTCAAACCAACCTTCCCGAGTTGGACGAAGAAGGCTCCATTTGGCTACAAGCACAAGAAGTTCTGGACCAGTGTGAGCATCGCCTGCATCATCGAACCATCAAGAAAGTGTTAGTCTGGTGGAAAGATACAAGTCCAACAGATGCCACTTGGGAACCAACTACCATTTTGCAACAATTTTCACATCTCAAGCCTTGAGGACAAGGTTTTTTTAAGGGGGAGGACATGTTAGGGACCTAACCCCTCACTTAGGTAGAATAATATATTTTGATGTGATAAAGGTCAATATTAATAAGGCCTAACAATAAGGAAGAACAAGTTGAACATAAGAATACCTAATAGAAGCTTCTACTTCTAGAAGGATCTTCCTCTAGATGGTTCTTTTGATAGACAGATTTAGTATAAATAGGATTCGAGGGTATGAGAACTTTTGTCTTGGACATTATTGTAATAGAACTCTGCTCTGTTGGAGGTTTCCCCTTCAAAGAGGCAAGTGAAAATTGCTCTCAATAATCAAAGTTCTCTTTCTGGTGTTATTCTAGTATCTCTTTGGTATTATTGTGGTGTTGTTCTGGTTATATTGTTGTTCGTCTTCCATTTTTAGCATTTTATTTCTATTCTGCATACTTTTTACATATGGAATATTAAACTGTTAGAGTTGAACCATGGGTCTTCCCTTGTGCCAACAAATGGTTCCGTTGCCAGGATCAGGATCTTCTTGAGGGAATGTCAAGGTGGTCTCCACCGAAGACAAAAATTCAAAATTGGATAGAAGAACAAGAAAGGGACTTCATCGTATCTCATAACAAGAACCCTAGTATTAGTACAAAAGATTGGTTGGGAAGGTACATCTTTACTGATGTGCACAATATTTTCTTTGCAGGAGTTCATAAGGAGTTATATGAGTGGTTAGCCAGACTAGAAGACACTCAGTTTGAAATTTGATCTAGACCACCTATTGTTTGTACATCGACGTTGATTAAGAAATTCAAGAGAGTTGATAACGTTGTGTCAAGAGTAGTATATATCTGGTTTGATAGCACTATTCTAGGGTACATTACTGAGTTTTCTATTGATAGAGTGGAATCATATAGTCAAGAAAAGAGGTATTTCTTCAAGGGACCTAGAGGAAAGTTTCTACACTTTTTGAAATTGAAGATTAAGATGTTATTGCATGAGAAGAATATCCTGAAGATACAGTAATCAGTTGGAGTTTAAAGATAATGTTAAAAAATTCAGAAAGCGACAGTGACACAAAGGCTGGATACACACACAGTGGGAGATTATTTAGAGAAGTTCCTCTTGTGAACCTGTTTAAGCAGAGTTACATGCCATTAGCACAAGACGAAGGATTATATAGTGGAGAAGAAGAGGAGCTATCAGACGAAGAGTATTTAGAGTTTGCAAGGGAGGAGGAAGTAGATACTGAAAAACTTCACCGAGAAGAACCAAAAACTTAAGGTATTGTGCCTATTGTCGAAGTAATTATTGCTACTCCTCCTATTGTTTTAGTAGCATCAAGTAACCATAGTAACCGGTGTAATCATATCACTCAGAGTATTGTTACAATTAGTTTAGTACATACTCAGTCAAGAAACCTAGGAAAATCCATGGCAGATGAAATGAGGTTACCTATTTTTAGAGGAGATGGATCTGAATATCCTGACTAACACAAGTTCTTATGCAAAGTTTTATGGAGCATTAAGCAAGTCACTGATAAAGCTGTTAAGAGAGCTTAGTTTAGTACTACCCTGAGGGATCGTGGATTGAGCTCGTACATGAAGTTTTTTACAAGATCTGTACAACCTAAACCACTGAATGACATTAAGACTGCGTTGAGTGAAAAGTTCAGGAAACCTAAGTCAAAGTCCCAGTGCATTATAGAGTTGAAGGAAATCAAGAAAAAGGTGACTAAAACTCCCCCTTTGGCATTAATGGAAACAAAGACATCCATACCTTTTCTCCCCCTTTGACATCAATGTCAAAGAAAACACACTCCCCCTGAGTTGTTGCAATATTTTTCCATAGGTATCAGATATTCAACCAATACATACTCCCCATGACAAAATGGACTTTCTTAGGTGAGAGTAGGGATGACACCTAGCTTCTGACAAAGATATTCAAAAGGTGTCTTGTCCAGGGGCTTAGTAAATATGTCTACAATTTGTTCTGTGGAAGGAATATAATTCAGCTGAACAACTCTGTTTGTAACCTGCTCTTTGAGAAAATGATACTTTAGTGGGATATGTTTCGTCTTTGAATGGAGAACATGATTCTTAGAGACACTAATGGCACTGCTTTTATCACAGTGAAGTGGAATTGGATCAGCATAAATTACCTTCAAATCTACAAGATTTTGTAACATCCATAAAATCTGAGTGCAACAAGTAGCAACAACAATGTACTATGCATCTGTAGTTGATAATGAGATAGACCCCTTCTTTTTACTAAGCCATGCTACTAATGAGTCACCTAAGAATAATGCACCTCCATTGGTGCTCTTTCTCTCATCCAAACAGTTTGCACAATCAACATCTGAATATGCAGTTAATTGTAAGTTTTGATTTATAGGATACCAAAGACCATAAGTCATTGTACCCTTCATATATTTGAAGATCCTCTTGAAAACTCCTAAATGAATTTGTTTGGGGGCAGACTGATAACGACCTACGATTCCAACAACCTGCATTATGTTAGAATGAGATGTTGTGATGTACAAAAGATTTCCTATCATTGATCGATATGTTCTTTGATCAACATCGGGTGAAATATCATCTTTACCGAGCTTGCAACCAACCACCATAGGTGTACTAACAAGAGAGGAATCTTCCATTTGAAACCTCTGTAACATATCTTTCAAATATTGTTCTTGAGAGATAAATATCCCTGCAGAACTCTGATTGATTCATAAACCAAGAAAATATGACAGTTCTCCTATCATGGACATCTCAAACTTAGTCTACAATGAATTAGAAAACCACTGAACTAAAAGGTCATTAGTGCATCCAAAGATAATGTCATCTACATAAACCACAACAACTAATAAATCATCACATTCATATTGTATATATATATTACTGTCAATGATAGATTTCTTGAACCCTTTATCCTGTAGAAATTTGTCTAGTCTATGATACCAGGCTCGTGGTGCCTGTTTCAATCCATACAATTCCTTTTTCAACTTACATACATAGTTAGGATTATCTGTCAGTGAAAATCCTCCAGGTTGCTCCATGTATACTTCTTATTCTAGGTATCCATTAAGAAAAGATGACTTAACATCCATTTGATATACTTTAAAGTTCTTACGACATGCCTAGGCTAGAACCATTCTAATGGCTTCCAATCTTGCCACTGGTGCAAAGGTTTCATCAAAATCTTGTCCTTCAACTTGTGCATGCCCCTTACAGACCAATCTGGCTTTATTCTTGATAATTTTTCCTTGTTCATTTATTTTATTCTTAAAAAACCATTTGGATCCAAGTACATTCTTATCTGCAGGTCTAGGAATAAGCTCCCAAGTATTTCTCTTCTCATTCTGATCCAGTTCCTCATTCATTGATTTTAACCAATTTTCATATTCAATGGCTTCATTGAAGTTCTTGGGTTCTACCATGGATATGAAGGCTATATGTGATTGCTCGGTGTTTTTTATTATCCTTCTCCTGGTTTGTAGACCTTTTTCTTTCTCTCCAATTATCTGACTTGTAGGATGATTCTTTTGAGTAACTCTGGAGGAAGGATTTGATGTTGTCTGTTGATTTGAGTATGCCTGAGTATTTACATCTTCATCTGACTCAAAGTCTTATTGTTCTGATTCTTGGATCTCTTCAACTTCAACTTCAACTAGATCCTCTATTGTTGATTCAGTATTGCTCACCTCTCTTATTGGGACTCCTTCATCAACTTTTATGTCAATACAATCAACCAATTTATGCAGCCTCTTATTATAACATTTGTATTCTTTACTGTTTGTAGCATACCGTAAGAAGATGCCTTCATCATCCCTGCCATCATACTTTCCAAGGTTTTCATTATTATTCTTTATGTAGCACTTACTCCCAAAGACTTTGATGTGTTTGATTGTAGCAGGTCTTCCATGCCACAGTTCATAAGGTGTCTTGTCACTGTGTGGTATGTGATGAGCTTTGTTAATAATATGGATTGTTGTGTGTATTGCTTCTACCTAGTAGGTTTGACCAATGTTCTTCTCATTCATCATTGACCTGGACATTTGCTGAACTGTTCTATTTTTCCTCTCAACTACTCCATTTTGCTGTGGGGTTCCTAGGATTGTGTATTCTCTCTTGATCCCATGTTTATCACAGAATTACTTGAACTCACTTGACATGAATTCTCCTCCTCTTTCTGATATTACTGCCTTTAACCTCTTGCTTGTTTGATTCTCAGTTAAAGACTTAAATATTTTAAATTTCTCAAATGCTTCAACTTTTTCTTTGAGAAAAGAAACTCAAGTAAGTCTGGAGTAATCATCAATGATCAACATAAAATAGTTTTCCTTACCTATGCCTTCATGTCTTGATGGTCCACATAAATCCATATGAACTAATTGGAGTGGTTTCTTTGTTGAAGTAGATCTCTTGGATTTAAGTTGTGTCCTGGTTAGCTTTCCTACTTGGCAGGGTTTATACACAGAGTCTTGTGGCTTTGATATTCTTGGAAGATCTTTTACTACCTCAAGATTTTTGAGCTTGATTAAGTGGTCAAAGTTTAGATCTCCAAGTCTCATATGCCATAACCATATTTCATCATGTTTGATTAGATGACACTCTTCTTTATCTTATTTCAACACATATACATTATTTTCTGTCCTTATTCCTTTAGCCACCACTTGTCCCAAGTTTACAAAATTTATCTTACAATCCTTGGAAGTGAGCACCACTTCACATCCTCTATCACACATTTGACTTACACTGAGCAAATTATGTTTCAGCCCATCTACAAGTAGACCATCCTTGGATTTTCCTTTTCCATTACTTAAACTCACCATCCCTTTACCCTTGATTTTACCAGGAGCATCATTGCCAAAGGTTACATTTCTTGATTTGCTTTCAATTAGAGACAAAAAATTACTTTTGTCTCCTGTCATATGTTTGGAGCATCCACTGTCAATATACCAGGGGTTCGTTTGTCATTGAGCTAACAACACTAATCCACACTTGTCATTTTCTTTCTTCTTCCAAACCTTGTAGTTTTCAGCAGAGGGAGTCAGATATGATTCATAGTTTCGTAAGTGACAGTCTGCAGCTTTATGTCCATAATTATGGCAGGTGTAACATTCGGGTTCATTGAATAAGGGATCATAACGGTTGTTATGCTTAAATTGTGTCCTTTTCCTAAACATCACATGGTTTGCAGTCTGTGATTGTTTGTTACTTGGCTATCTCGTTCTTTGTTGCGGCAGCTATCTATTCCTCGAGTGTTTTGATTGCTCATATCTAAATCTTAAAGAACAATTTACAACTTTGTAACCAAACTTAGAACAAAAAAAACAATATCCATAGAAAAATCCTTTGTACCTGGAAAATGGTTGTCTTCTTTGAGTAGGTCGATTTCTTTGTTCTACAGATTCAGTTCTGGCACTTTTCTTTCACTCTTCCTTGGCGGCTGATTATCTTCCTTTGTTTCTCCATATTTGTTGTTGTCAATGAATGTAGACTTGAAAAACTTGATGGATTCTTTCTTGCTTGGATGACTATAACTTGATCCTTCTTCATAAACCAAACCAGTTTTCAAATTTGGATTCCTTTGCTGATTCAGAATGGTGGTTAATCCTTTTGAGGCTTTAATGCTTGGTAGATTTTGGAGATACAATGCTTTGAATGTCTCCATCTCTTTTCTGTTTTTTACTACCTCTTCTTCCAAAGCTTCACATCTTGCCTTCTTCTTTGATAACTGTTGTTTCAGAATGTCCTCTATTTTCTTTTCCTCTTCTAACTCCACCTTTAGCAGGGCAAATTCTTCATCAGGGTTTTTAGCATTCTTTTCAAACTGTATCAACAACTGTTTTTGCTTTCTCTTCTCGAGTTTGAGTCTGTCAATCTCTTCTAAGGCATTGATTACTTCACCTTCCATATCAACCACAACTTCTTCATCATTAACATCACTTTCTGTGTTTTGATTAACATAATCCTCTTTGGCCATAAGCACAAAGTCATTAACCTTATCTTCACCATCAAAATCACTATCTGTGTCTCCTGAAGAATCATCATTGTTGACACATAAACTTTTCTTTTTATCAAATCTATTGGATTTATACTTCTCTTCACCT